>PVIR01012850.1:0-43644 GCA_004026965.1 Petromus typicus | reverse complement strand
GATATAATATAATATTAATATAACTATATGATATAATATTATATATTATATATAATATATAATATATTATATATATTATATATTATATCATACTATATGATATAATATATAATATAATATATATGGCATAATATATGATGTGATTTTATATAAAATGTATAATATATAATATATATTCCAGGGATAGACAGATAGATAGATAGATAGATAGATAGACTCTAGGGCTTTGGACACAGAGAAGCCCAGGGGTTGGTTTTTTTCAGTTTAAGACATAATGGATCCAGGGGTTTGGGTTTCTCTCTCTTTTTTAATATCTTGGATTCTCTTGGGCATAATGGCCTCTAGAAATCCCAAAGTTCCCAATTCACCTTTATGAGTTCAACAACTCCAGTAGAGAGTTATGATTTTTGCTTGTTTCCTAATAGCTCCAGCAGAAAAATCTCAGTGAAGACCGTAATTTGTCCTTTGGGGCTTACATGTCCTCTCCTGAACTAAGCCTGTAACCTAGAGTTGGAATAGTCTTATGGGTCATACTTTTGTCCTGGCCTCAAACCTGTCCACGAAGATGGGACAGGGGCAGATCCACAAGAAACAGCAAGAAATATATGCTTCTCTTTTGATCTTCAAATTTATGAACAAAAAATATATTCTTCCAAGAAAGACAAACTCTGATACTGGAAATGGGAGAAGAGATGACAAGCAGGAAAAAAACTACAATGTTCTCTACAGGTAGGAAATGAGGCCTTGAGTATTAGCAATGTTACCCTAGGAATACACCTAGAATGAGAAGAATCCTGAGCAGATGTCAAAATCACAGGGAGCATGACACTTAAAAGCTGAAAAGTAGTAAAATAAGGTGAAAGGGGACAATGTTGAGATTGTAACAAAAAAGTAAGGAAACAAATTTTATATATATGGGGGGGGTGGTAGGGTGGGTGGGGCTATGGGAAAAAATGAGAATTAAGTTGTGTCTTATACTGGTACAAATCCCCATTGTGGAGTGCAATCATGATGTGTATATTTGATGTACCAATAAAGATAATTAAAAAAAAAAGCTGAAAAGTAAAAGATGACGCTCACTAGATTTCAAAAGGAATTGAGCAGCAACTATGTCAATAGTCACAGAGCAGTCAAGGAAATCAAGGGCAAAAACTAAAACAAACAAGCAAAAGGACAGGATGTATCCCTATATCCTTCCAATAAAAGGCTATGAGATAAAGCAAAGCAAGGTCCTCATAGGATTGGAACTGATGTTAAGAAGAAGCTGGTAAAAAGTACACTAGATTGTTGGGAGGGTGCTTTCAGAAGTTCACTAAATCTCAGCTTCTCAAGCTGAGAGACACATCCAGAGGGTCAAAAAAGCCATAGGATGAAGGCAGAACATCTCTTTTGAGCTTCAATTTTGTGCCAGATATCATAGGTGTCACATTATTTCTATACTAAAAAATTTTTATGGGCAGAATACAAATATGTCAGGTTTTAAAAGCTAAAACATTAAACTGGAAATGTGCTTACAAGTGGATACCTTCATACTCTGCTCTCCCTGCAGTGAACACTCTTGAACTTCTGCTTAGGGATTTCTGCATGGAAAAGAATGAGAAGGATGGCTACTTATTATCTGAGCTTTTGCCTACTATTCAGAAAAGATTAGTTTTGGTTCTATGACCTATAGAAAAAAAAATTTTTTTAAAAAAGGCAGGAAGTAGGTTAGGGAACTGGCAGCTGGTTCCCACCCCTGTGCTATCCAGCTTACCCTCTGTGACATAACAAATATGTGTGGAAATACAGAAGCCCTTTCCCCATGCAGTTTTGCACCTTGGAACCATGAGGATTTACTTAGTTCACTGAAGGACATTTATCTGAACTCTACAATTACCTGTTGTTTGAACTTGCATTTTAAAATTTGATTATTTTAATGCACCTCCCATATGAAATAGTTTCAGAGATGCTTTATACAATAGCTGGTTTCATAAAAATATTTCACCTTAAGCTTTTAATAAATTAAGGACAAAGAGATGAACAAATTTGCAGTTTCATATTCCTAGTCTGATCCTTTAGTGTATGTGCATAAATGACTTTCTACTTTATTTAAAGGGGGGAAGGTTTGTTTTGGTTCAGAGTTAGTGAGGTTGCAGTCCACAGCTGTTTGATCTGAGGCAGGGTGGCATGGCAGAGGGACAGAGCAGAGGAGGAACACTTCATAACACAGGGCAGGAAGGAGGAGGAAAGACACACACTCCCTTCAAGGCCGTGCCCACAGTGACCCAACTCTTCCGGTCAGGCTGCACCTCTGAGTGTCCCTTTAGCTCTAAACCCATCAGTAAACTAATCCAGTGTCATACATCCATGATCAAGTATCACACACATGATCCAGTCACCATCCAAAAGCCCCAGCTATGAGCACACGAGGCTTTGGGAGGGACGTCTAGACAGGCTGTAACATTTCTGAATAGACACACAGGTAAACAGATAGTACGTGGATCCACGTGGCCCTGACGTCTGTTTACAACCAATTATCCATGGTCAATCTCACCCGCCCTACCCTCCCTATATTATCTTAAAGCAAATGCCAGACATTGGATCATTGTATCTATAAATATGTAAGGACACATATTTGAAAGATGAGGCTTATTTTTTTAAAAGAGCTTAATGCCATGATCATAATTTCCTAACAGCAAATAGCCAGCCCATGTTCATATTTCCACATATCATTTTAAAAGTTCTGCTTGTTTCAGGGTTGCATATCACTTAACGATTATCATTGTCCATTTAATTTTAAATTGCTTTATTATGAAGCATTTCAGACATACAAATGTAAAAATGACCCCCATTGACTCATCACCAGCTTCCACGATTATCTATTTACCTTTGGCCAATCTGCTTGTATCTTCTGTTCTTTGGTGTATCCCCATGTGCTGGATGTTTATAAAGTGAGCCCCACATAAGACTTCCTGTCACTGGGTATAGATTCTTGGACATGGTTTGGTGGAAGATAAGAAAATGTGGAGATGTTCTCTGGGAGGCATTTATATGTTATTTCACTCCAAGTCTCTAAAAAGTGATCAGATTAAATGCAACATTTTTTAGCCAATTAGATAAACTGCCACTTGGCATTTTGCTGTTTCTTTCCTTTTTTAAAACAACGTTTAAAATAAAACCAAATTCTAAACAAATGGCACTAATTGTCTATGACACAAATACAAAACAGAATATCCGTGTCTCACATGCTGTCTGAGTTCTGCTCAGATCTTTTAAAGTACACATTTCGCTAAGACTAATTCAATACAAGCTGACATGAAAAAACTTCAGTCTAATTTTGAAAAAAATAACAAGAAAATATATAAAGAGTCATCATCAGCTGGTTTATATTCAAAATAGGGCCTGAATGATGACACTCTGCTGGCAAAGTCCCTGGGTTCCTCCGACCATCTTCTAGGTTTTAAAATGCTTTGTTTTCTAAACAGTTCTTGGAGGATCTTCAACAATTGTGATTCTCATTACCTGGGAAGCATGAGAAGTAGTTCTGGCTCTAGGGTCACATAAGACAGTGACACAGCACATAATTTCTTGAGATATATACCAAGATGATCTTGTTTGTCCACAGTGACTCATCACAAAGAAACTCCACTATAATACTCATGCTAACTGTGAAATCAGTATGTCACTGTGTCACTCACTCTGCCACTGCCACCACAAGGAAATGAAAAATGACAGCCATATTGGCTTGTGTACCATTAAAAGCCCTGGAGGGTTATGAAGACTTATCCCGGCTTAGGTCAAGCAAATAGAAAGAGAAGAGCAATTGAGCATTTTTAGTACCGATAGCATAAAATCTGGGCAAACAAAAAGTCATGGTTAGGATTATAAATTGATCTAACACTTTTGTAAATCTTTTGACATTACCAGTTAAACCTAAATACACATATACCCTATGACCTAGCAATCTCTGTTCATAGCGCTAGAGGTCAGAGTAGTGCTTACCTTGGAGAGGTAGCCAAGGAGGGGCTTAACCGAGACTTTAGGGGTCTGGAAGTGTTTTATATCTTGATATTGTGTTTGTTGCACAGCTGTAGGCACAGGTAAGCATTCATTAAACTGTACACTTTTTATTTGTCCACTCTCCTGGAAGCTGGACCTGTGTCTTGGGCTGCTGACAATGCTGTGCTCACAGGAAACTCTGTAACTATACACTCCCAGGTGGAGAACCCCCAAATAATGGTGGGGTTATGGTGTGTTCTTACTTCCTGCTAAAACACTGAATCTCATTCATTCCTTTCTCTCAGAAGCTGTGTCCCATCAGTTCAGGCCCATCCTTCGGACAAGTTCATTGCAATATATATATATGTACTCATGTTGACTTAAACATAAGACATTTATTTCTGGCACATTTGCTGTTCCGTTGGACTTTCTTTGACAAATATATAGCAGTGATTGGGTTATTTTGAATTATTCTTTCTTGGAAAAATAAAATTGGTAATGTCAAGTCATATGCCAAATTACTTTCTTAAGTTAAATGGTAGACAGGTATTGCTTAATATTTCTCCATACTTATTTTTTTCCTTTAAAAAATTGACTTTATTGGTACATTTTATACATATATCATGATCACATTCAACATTGAGAATTTGTACCTATATATGACACATCTTAATTCTCATTTTTCCCCTTTCCCTTACCTTCCCTACAATCCGCATCCCCCATACATATAAACTTTATTTCCTTTTTCATTATCAAATTTTTTTCTTTCCCTTCTTTACTTTCCTCTACTCATCTTTTACCTTTTCCTTTTACACATTTTCTTCCTATTTCACATTATCTATCATACAGTTTGACAGTCATTTATACCTTCAGGTTTTCATACTAGAGAAAAGATTATTTATACATCTGTGTCCTATTTATTTCACTTATGATTATATCCTTAGTGTACATATATTTGACTATAAATGACTTAAATTTATCATTCTTTATGGCTGAGTAATACTCCATTTTATTCTTTTAAAAAACACATCTTTACCCAGCTTCCCATTGATAGGCATTTGGGCTGTTTCCAAGATTTAGATATAACAAACTGAGTTGCTATAAACATGGGTACACATATGTCACTGTGGTGTGATGCTTTTAATACATTCATATATATGCCTAGAAAGTGACTAGTACAGTCAAATGGGACGAGTCCTAGTTTTTTAAAGAATCCCCACATTAACATCCATACTGGTTGCACCAGTCTATATTCCCACCAACAGTGGAGAAGGGTTTCTTTCTCTCAACAGCCCATCAGCATTTGTTTTTGGGTGATTGCATGATAACAGCCATTCCTTGTGGAGTGAGATATAACCTCAGTACTATTTTTATCTGTATCTCTCAAGTAACCAGTGATGTTGAACATTTCTTCATATGCTTCTTAGCTGCTTTTACTTCTTCATCTGAAAAATGTCTGTTCATTTTAGATGCCAAATTTTTAATTCAGTCCTTAAATTGGGGGTTGACTTTAAAAAAATTCTTTATATATCTAGATAGTAGTTCTTTGTCTGAAAAACAGCTGGTAAAATTTTTTCCCACATTGTTGGTTGTCTTTTCACTCTGCTAGTGGTTTCTCTTGCTGTGCATAAGCTTTTTAGTTAGATGAGATCTCAGTTTTTTATTCTTTATGCTAGTTCCCCTGCTGCTGAGGTTTTGCTCATAAAGCCTTTCCCTATGGCAATGTCTTCAAGAGTTCTATCTAATCTATTTTACAGCAGATTTAGAGCTTCTGTTTTAATATTTAAGTCTCTAATCTGCTTTAATTTTAGTTTGGTGTATACAGAAAGATATGGAGCTAGCTTTAATCTTTGCAATTGAAACCCAGTTTTTCAGCACCATTTGTTAAAGAGGCTATCTTTCCTCCATTGAGGATATTTGGCTTCTTTGTCGAAGATGAGGTGGCTTAGTATATCTGGAGTTGTTTCTGAGTCTTCTAGTCCCTTGATGCTCAGGTCTGTTTCTTTGCCAGTATCATGCTGTTTTTATCTCAGTGGATTTATAGTATAGTTTCACACTGGGGATTGTGATACCCAAGATCTTGTTCCCTAAGATTGTTTTTGCTATTCTAGGTCTCTTGTTGTTCCAGATGAATTTTTAGATTATTTTCTCTAACTCTGTGGAATAGCTGTTGGGATTTCAATTGGAATTGCACTGAATCTATATAGTAGTTTTGGCAGTATGGCCATTTCGATGGCATTGGTTCTTCCTACTCAGGAACAAGGGGTGTTTTTCCATTTTCTGATATCGTCTTCCATCTCCCTTTTCAGAGTGCTGTAGTTTTCAGAGTCAAGATCTTTGATGTCTTGTTAGACTGATTCCAAGATATTTCATTTTCTGGATGCTATTGTGGAAGGAATCAATTTCCTGATTTCTCTTTCAGTGAGTCCATTGTTGGTGTATACAAAGGTTATTGATTTTTGAGTGTTGACTTTGTATTCAGCTATGCTACTAAATCTGGCAATTAAGTCTAGCAGTCTTTTGGCTGAGTTTTAAGGATGTTCTATATAGAGTATTATGTCATCAGCAAATAATGACAGTTTAACATCTTCCTAACTTATCTTTATTCCTTTTATTTTCTTTCTCTTGTCTAATTAATATAGTTAATGTTTCCAAAACTATATTGAACAGGAGTGATGATAGTGGACATCCATGTCTTGTTCCTGATCTTAGTGTGAAAGTTTTTAGTTTTTAACTATTAAATGTGATGCTGGCTGTTGGTTTCTTATAAGTAGCTTTTATCAGTTTGAGATAAAGACCATCTATGCCAATTTTCTGCAAGGTTTTAATCATGAATGAGTGTTGGATTTTCTTGAATGGTTTTTCTGTATCTATTGAGATGACTGTCTGGTTTTTGTCCTTGAGTCTGATAATAGAGTGTATTACGTTTATTGATTTACGTATGTTGAACCATCCTTGCCTCCCTGAGATGATTCCAACTTGATCAGGTGTATGATCTTCTTGATTATCCTCTGTATTCTGTTTGCCAGTATCCTACTGAGGATCTCTACACTTATGTGCATTAGGGAGATTGGTCTTTGGTTGGGTCTTTCTTGCTTTTTGAATCAATATAATAGCTGCTTTCAGGAATGAATTTGGGAATATTGCTTCCCTTTTAATTTCATTAAAGAGTTTGAGGAGTAGTAGCATTAGCTCTTCTCTGAAAGTCTTGTAGAATTCAGCAGTAAACCCCTCAGGATCCAGACTTTTCTTTGTTAGTAAGTTTTTAATTTCAGTTTCACATATTGATATTAGCATTTTGTCTTCTTCGTTCAACTTCAGAAGTTCTTACGTGTCTAGGAATCTATCCATTTCTTCTGTGTTTTCCACCTTACTGGAGTACAAGTTCTCAAAGTAGGTGTTTCTGGTCCTCTGCATTCCTGCTGAATTCGTGGTGACGTCTCCCTTTTCACTCCTGATTGCTTTTTCCTTCCTTTTTTGATAAGTTTGGCTAAGAGTTTGTCCATTTTATTATTTTAAAAAACTAACTCTTCAATTTGCTGATTTTTTTGTATCAGTCTCATAGTTTTCATTGCATTAATTTCTGCTCTAACCCTTATAATTTCCTACCTTATACGAGCTTCAGATTGTCTTGATCCTCACGTTCTAGTAGTTTGAGGTTCAGCATTAGGTTGTTTATTTGAGCTCGCTGTTTTCCCAGTATGGGCATTCACTGCTATGAATTCCCCTCCTAGAACTGCTTTCATTGTGTCCCATAAATTCCAGTATGTTGTACTGACATTATCATTTAACTGTAGAAACTGTTTAATTTCTTCTGTGACCCATTGATTTCTCAGGAGAATGTTGTTCAATTTCCATATGTTTGTGAGGACCTTGGAATTTCTTTTGCTATTGACCTCCAATTTCAAGGCACTGTGGTCTGACAGTATACAGGGGACAACTTAAATTCCTTTGCATTTACTTAAACGTGCTCTATGAACTAGCATGTGGTCTATTTTGGAGAATGACTCATGAGCAGCTGAGAAGAATGCATATTCTGACTTTGTGGAGTGAAAGACTCTGTAGACATCTATTAAGTCCATTTGTTCAAAAGTTTGGTTCAGTTCAAGTATTTCATTATTGATTTTTTTTTTGTCCAGTCTGTCTATTTGTGACAGAGGGGTGTTGAGATCCCACACTACTATTATACTAGTGCTTATCTGAATTTTCATGTCCATTAATATTTGTTTTATGTAGTTGGGTGCACTAGAATTTGGTGCATAAATATTTATGAATGTTACTTCTTCTTCCTAGATTGTTCCCTGTACGAGGATGCAAAGCTTTCTTTGTCTCTCTGAATCAGTTTTGGTTTGAAATATATTTTGTCTGCAAATAAGATAGCCATTCATGCTTTTTTGTGGTTTCCTATCAGATAGAGAATTATTTTTTATCCTTTCATTTTCAGTCTATGGATTTCTTTCTCAAGTGGGTGTGTTTCTAGCATACAGTATATTGTAGGATCTTGTTTCTTAATCTATTTTGTCAGTCTATGTCTTAATTGGTGCACTGAGGCCATTGACATTAATGGTTATGACTGATATGTATTGATTTAGCCCTGTCATTACAGCTTTCATTACTTCCACTCTGTTCTTGGCTCTTTTGTTCTTTGCTTTTCCCCCTTTCCATTTAGTCTTTTGCCTTGCCCAGTGAGTTCATGCTGCTTGGTCACATGGGATTGTGACATTCATTGTCTTTTTCTAGGATATTGTTTACAATTTTTTGGAATCCAGATTTTATATTTGTGATGTTTCTTAGGTATCCTTTGTCAAGGAAGTATCTTATTTCCTGTTGCTTTTCAAGGATAGTTTTGCAGGATACATTAATCTAGGTTGGAGATCGTTTTTTTCTTTTAGGGTTTGAAATACTTCACTCCATGCTCTCTTTGACTTGAGTGTTTGCACTAAGAAATTTGCTGTGATTTTGATGGACTTTCCTTGTGTGTGATTTGTTTCTTTTCTCTGATGGCTTTCAATATTTTGTTCTTCTCTTGAGTTTCTAGAATCTTGATTATTATATGTCTAGGTGTAGATTTTTTAATATCACAGCCATTTGGAATCCTATATGCCTCACCTATCTGTATGTCAAGTTCTTTTATTTTTCCTATGACGTTTTCTGCCATTATATCTGTGAAATTTTTTTTATATCTTCTGCACTGTCTCCTGTTTCTTCACTGACTCCAATCAGTCTTATGTTATGCATCATCTAGCAGCTGCTGGATTGATTTTTCATGGTCCCTTGCTACTTTCCACAAATTATTCCTTTCTTGTTCACTGGCTGCAACCCTATCTTTTATGTCTGATATTTGGTCTTCACATTCATTCATTCCTATTTTTTTTATTTGTTTGTTTGAGACAGGGTCTCGCTTTGTAGTTCAGGCTGGCCCTGAGCTCACTATGTAGTCCAGGTGAGCCATGAACTCACTGCAATCCTCCTGCCTCTGCCTCCCGAGTGCTGGGATTATAGGTGTGAGCCACCACTCTCGGCACTGTGGTATGTGGTACTGATTGCTGATGGGCATGAGTCACTACACCCAACATTGTTGTATATGGTTTCTGGGAATTGAACTAGGGCCCTTGTTCTTGCAAAGCAGGAGCCAGAACCACTGAGCTAAATCCCTATTTTTCAAACTTTTTTTAGAGTTTTTGCCTCCTGGAAATCTGTTTGATGATGTTTAACAGCTTCCATTACTTTCATAAACTGAGGTTCTATCATGTTCCTGATCTCTTCTTTAGTGTTATTAATCATATCTTCCACTTTGGACACTATCTCTGCTTTCATCTGAGAAATTATTCCTATTTTCCATGTTATAGATCCTCTTTTTGTAGTAGCTCAGAGAGTGCTGGTGTTTGAGCTTCTGTTTGCTTTATTCCCATTTTCCATAGTTTCACCTCGGATGAGGATTTGTGTGTCTAGGTTTTTGAATTTTTTCTAATTTCTATTTTTTGTTGTTATGGCTGATGTTTTTGGTTTAATACCTGGCCTGCTGTATGGGCAATGTTTAATGCAAGTCTCTTTCTTCTTAATATTTGGAACTTTTAGGAGATGGTTACTTCCTGGGTGGTCCTCTTTGGATGTGTAATGGCACTTAAGTGATCTCATTTCTGGCTCACCATAGAAGGTACCTAAACAGAACAATCACATCACCTTAGTTGGCATAATACTATCATTATCATCAATAGTATCAAAGACAGCACAAGAAATGCCTAGCTTTGGCAACTACTATCCTGATAACTTTAATTTCATGAGTTACTTCTGTGACCATATGCCAAATTTTAGAATTAATGAGAAATGTGTTTATAATATACAGGTCCTTCGATATACCCTTTGGGAATAAAGAGTCACTAGGGAGTGGGGGGGCAGAGACAGAAGGAGAGGGAAAGTTTAGAAATAGAGTACAGGGTATATAAAGATCACACAGACCCCAAGAAACTGATAGAGGTTAGAGGACAAAAGGGTCAAATACAAAACAGAACATACTAACAACAGCAGGGCTACTAGAAACTGTATTTGCCGTTCTATAATAGTACAGAATAAAGATAAAGTAGGGAAGACTGAGAGGCATTAACTTCTGGGAACTGATATTGACTGGAGGACAAGAGAGGATGAAGGAACAAAAGAAGAATAGGAGTGCCCAACAGCAACTGGCTCACAGGAGACTACTTTACCTCTCTTGTAAAAATAAGAGCAGTTGAGAGATGAAAAATCTTGAAATTGGTCAGACTCAGCAAGAGAGTAAGAGAGGTCAGAAAAAAGAAGGAAAAAGATCAACCGCAGCAACAATAGCAAGAACAATAAAATAAAACAAAGCCAAAAACACTACCAATAGGGTCTTTCACAGCATGGATCTGCTGTCTCCTGTAGATAGTATGGGAAGTAGCATGCAGATCAGAGTTGACTAGTCACAGGGAGATAGCCATCATCCCCTGTCTAGATTCTGGCTATAATGCCTGAGTTGAGCTCAGTGAACTCTTGCAGGCTTAAACTCTGCAACAGTCCAGGGTCCTGCAGGTAGGACTGACTCCACAAACTCACCAATGGCTGTAGTCTTCACTCTTCAGGTGAGTGATTTTTCATTGTGGAAGACAGGAAAGTCATGCACTGACGGTCTCTGCCTAAGTCCCAGCACTGCCATCTCACTTATTCGGTGTGAACAGAGAAGTAAATGGAGTCTTTGGGGGTTCCTCCCTACTTGCCAATCCCATGAGAGGTAAGGTCCCAAGCATAAAGTGGGCAGATAAGAAAATGGCATCTTTGTGTTCTTCTCTTCTCATGCTGGTCATGCAGGAGCTCAGGGAAGAAGTGCTGTGGAGAAGGTGGGCCAATCCCACACCAGAGGCCAGCTTGTGCAGAAGCAGCCCTTACTCAACATGGGCAGAGAAGTAGATGTAGTTTCTTCCTTTCTTCATACTTATATTGGAGCCTCTTCCTTTTAGCACTATGGTTTTAACATCCTCTTGTCATTCATCTGATGGTCGATTGCATGCAACCATTTGGGAGTAAGACATGGAAAATCTGGGCTAGCTGAGTTTTACATTATCAACCTATGCCACCAGCAAAGTGACAGAATTCTCTCACTGTTGATGCCTGGTAAGCATTGTTCACACCAGGCTCCATTCCATTTACAGAGTTGAGACACACTTTATTTTTTAAAAGAAAGTAGATCTATACTGAACCTGGGAAATTGTGATGGGCTCTTGGGGAACTCAGCATTGTTTTCATCAAAAGGCTCTGAAATCACCAAATTTCGTAAAGAAAGTAAAGACCCTGGTATAAGAACACCAACGTGTTAGAGGATCTGGTTTCCAGTTAAGATGAGAAAATGGGAGGGCAAAGCAAAATTCTGAAACTTACTGAACATAAAAAAGCATAGATGCAAAATAAGGATAAACCCAGGTGCATTTTCTAGGTCAAAGTGGTTTTATGTTGGAAATATGTGTAAGCTCAGGAAATGTGCTGGTATTAGTGCCAAAATATGGTAATGATTTAGAAGGAACGGATGCTAAATTGGGCAATAAAATGATGTTACATGTACCAAGTCTGAACATTATTTTATTATTCATAACTTGGTGTCACAACCTTCTGGCATCTTTTAAATATGAAAAAACCTGTGAGGATGTAATGAGTTAAGGCTATGAATTTTTTTTTGAGACAAAAATATTCTATATTAAGGCATTACTGCTCCTGAATATTTTAATTTTAATTCAAGAGTCAAAAATTTTGGTAGGGTAAATAGTCAAGCAAGATTCCATCAGCTGATTCTGAATTACTGTAATACAAGGAAACGTAGTATATCTTTGCTATTTAAAATTTTTTGTAAGGTCAGAACATGAGTTCCACTTCATGATATCAAACACAGAACAAAATGGCTCTAATTGAGAACATTCTTGGGCAATTGATTGGATTAAGTGACTGAGAGTTATAAATGTCTGAAATGTCCACTTCAGGCATCAGTAGGGGAAATGGCACTAATTTCTTAAGTGTGCACATAATGATGAAATTAGCCCACAGAGATGAAGAGTATATCAGTCTGGACTTTGGAGGAAAAATACTATAGGAATAAGAAAAGAGGCAATCAATTCCTTGGTGCGTAGCAGGAATCACTAAAAAGGCCTTGGTGTCCAGTATTGTATAGTCTCCTATCTAACCTGTTTTTCTAGAATTGCATTACCCTTTTCTGGAGCATACACAAAACTAAATAAAATGGTGTCTGTGGCCACTCCTTAGCCAATTTCTCATTTTGGTCATGTTTAAAGCCATTAAGAGGAGTTTCAATAGATGGGCCAGGCTTATTTTGATGTAGTAAAAAATGGCAACTAACCAATTTGTGATTTAAACCCTGATTCAGTGGACACAAACACATTTTCTAAGCATTTTGATTTTGGAATACGCTGGTAAAATCTAATGTGTAGAGGACATAGATATACACCCACAGTGTTGATGTACACGTGCCTTGTTAGCTGCTTGCTCTGTCTCTCTGTCTCTTTCTCTATCTCTCTGTCTCTCTCTTTCCCTCTCTCTCTCTTCTGCTGACTCTGAGATCCAACCTGCAAGATAAGAGCATCTCTCCCTCCCTTGTGCCGCCTGTCTCAATGTGTGTAGTTGGGGAATATTCTGAAAGGAATATGCAGCAGCAGACTTGTAATGTGGGTAATGGAACAAAAGGACAGTCACTGTTGACAGACCCTGTGCACAAGGCTTTCCAGCATGTATATGCTGACAGTGTCTGAATACAAACAGTGTCTGGAATTCTCCATCTGAGGTTTTACTCTTGGCCTGAAAGCTGAGTAATTGGAGGGGCCATGAAATAAACCACTCACTCTCAGTACTAGATGGGAATGGGAGGTGAAAATAAGAGCTTACACGTCTCTTGGTTGGGTAGGAATGCAAGGCATGTTCTGTTTCCAGTGGGTTGAACACTAGTTGCTCCATAACATTCACTTTCTTGCTGTGCTTTTCTGCTCTTTCACAGAAGCTTCAGGTCACCTCTCTAGTGGGTCAGATCAGAAATGGCCCCCAAAACCTCATGTGTTTGGTAGGCAATTGGATTATGGAAGCATTACAGCTGGCTTGCTGTTTAGAGGTAGGGTCTGGTCAAGGATGAAGCTTACTGGGGGTATGGCTAAGAGGGTTTATTGGCCTCTCTAGCACATGCTGTTGCCCCCCTCTCCTCCCCCTCCCCCTCCCCGTTCCTCTCCCCCTTCCTCTCTCTCTCCCTTTATTTCTCTCTTCTGCCTCTCTACTATGTGGCAAGCAACTCTCCTCTGTCATGCCGTCTACCCTTGGAGTCAGCTGACTACAGACTGAAACAGGAGCTAAAATAAACCTCATCTTTCTCAAATTGTGAGCATCAAGTATTTTGTCCTAGTAACTAGGGAAGTTACTAAAATACCTCTCAAATCAACTTCTGCACTGAAATCACTTTTTCAGAGTCAGGGTCTAGGGGACCCAACCTAGGCTAGATGGGTTTGAACTTAAGTAATCATTACATTTGGAACTTGAAGAGGTACATTGGAGTCTTCCCTCTGCAGTCTACTCTCTGTGACCACAGTGAAGTTACCTTAGTTAGTTCTCTGAGCCTGCATTCTCATCCATATACAGGGATACTAGTACACATTTGCTATCTCTTACTTTCTTAGAAGAAACAAATGAGACAACATGTGTGAAAGTGTTTTTAAAACTGTGAAGAACCACACAAATATTCATTACAATTATTCATAAGTGTTGTCCTTTCCTCCCAGGGAACATGACATTTCATTTTTTGACCTGGGAGCAAGATATCCACAAAACATTTTATGGTAAAATAATTGTGGACACAGAAAGTAGCACCAAAAGTACATAGAGTCCCATGTGCCATTTACCCAGAGTCCCCCAAGGGTGACATTATATGACTGTAGTAGGATATAAAAATCATGCAGTTGGTATTGATATAGTATTGTTAACTAGACCACAGACAGTAATAATTTTTATGTTTTTTAAAAGTTTTTTTCCCATTTTTCATTTTATTTCCTTTCATCCTGTGGTCTTGATCTTCATTTCTAGTGACCTCTGAGGAGTCTAAAGGAAACTCTTGCATCACTGATGCTCAGGTTCTATCAATATTCGAGCAAATTCTGACTTAACGCATTTATCTATTGTCCTAAGCACACTTTAAAATTCTGGAGCAAAGTTCTGTTCGCCCTAATCAAAATGCTTTCTGTCACTGTCTCTTGACCAAACAGGTAGACTTTACAGGCAAAATGCTAAGGTCTTGGATCCTGCTAAGCAGCTTAATTAAATAGTGACTATAGAAGTTACCAAAAATAACTGTTTCTAATGACAAATTAGATAGTAATATTTTCATTAGCAAGTCAGTACATTTTCTTTAGTTACTTTAGAGGTACTGAATGAATGCTTTTTTTGTTTAGTTGATTCATATCCTTCTTAATCTTTTAAGTTGTCCTGTCACCCTGTCCTTAATACTCCTGGGATGTCACCTTTAGTGCCTTGAGAAGTGGGGGGACCTTTGTTCCATTAATCCTCCTGCAAAGAGAAGGGCCATGGGGTCATTCGCAGTAGTGCCTCTGTAACCTCCTGTTCTCTGTTTGAATGTAGCCATTATTCCTCCTTGAGCAGATTATTTATCTCTTCCCGAAATGCCTTCTTGGTTAAAGGTTAACAAAAATGACATCCCCTTCAAGTTCAAGCCCTTGGAATGCTTACACCCCTGCTGCCAACAGTCTTTCAAAATAAGGAAACAGAAATGGACCAGGGCCAAGTCTGAGAAAACTGCTGCCCCGTACCTCTCTTTATTCTTGATGACAATGGGTTCTGATCATCATCCATAGCTCTGAAAATGCTGCAGGACATGTTTCCAAGGACCCATGGTTGCTTCTCTTGTAGTACTTCGGCATCCATTTCTAGGTGGTGAGGAGCTCCAGAGCCTTCTAAACCTCCTTGCTTTTCTTAGTTCTCTCAGGACTCTAATGCTCTTATATTCAGCTTTCTGCTACCATGACAAATACCAAGATAAGCAATTTACAAAGAGAAATGCTTTATTTGGGCTCATAGTTTTAGAGACTTTAGTTATCAGGCTGACTCAGGACCTCAGGCCTCTAGTAGCAGGGGCAGCATATTTTAGCAGAAGTGTGTGCTAGAGCAAGACCACTCATCTCATATCCAGGACATGGAAGAGAGAGGAAGGAGTTGTGGGCCCACTATCCCCTTATGGGGCATCCCCTAGGGAACGGAAGATCTCCCACGCACCTCACCTCTTAAAGGCTCGATCACCTCCCAAGTCCTTCAAGCTGTAGACTGAGCCTTTAAACACACAGCCTTTGGAGGACATTAATGATATAAACCAATGGTGGCAAACCTACGACACACATGTTGCAGTGGGCTGTTTGTGTCACTGAAAGCTCTAAAAGGTTCACCATCAGTAATCTAAACCATAGCACTATCCCTACAGGTTTTGTTATTTAGACTTTAGCTCTCCAAGCATGATTTCAAAACATTCTTTCATTCCCAACCAAGGGATCTTATCTTGCATTTCACCTGGCTGCAAGTCCCACCCTCGTTCGTGCTACTAGCATTCTCACACTTTCCTGGAGCAAATCCCAGATTTCCTTGACCTCTTATTACTAAAAAGTGCTTCTGGAATGGTGCAGGCTCATTCTGATAGTCCTACATAACACAGCCACCACCCACCAAAGCACTGCAAAATCTACCGGGCAGTTCCCTTGACCTCATGCGCATCTTAGTTTGCTGATATTTTGCGCCAGTGTTCTGTTTGTTTTCAGCACTGAGGATTCATGCCAGTGCCTTTGCACCCAGCTAAACCTTCAAGCCTTTTCTTAATTTTTACTTTGAGACAGGGTCTCACTAAGTCACTCAATTGCCCAGGCTGAGGAAAACTTGTGATCCTCCTGTCTCAGCCTCCCAGAGGGCTGGGACTACAGGTTTGTGGCATCACACCCTGCCTGTTTCAGTTATTCTTTTTAACCAACAATACTCTCCTGACTCTTTGCCATCTGTGGCGTTCCACCTGAGCTTAAGGGATCTTGCAGCACCCAGCTTCACTTGTACCATTTATTGGCAGTAGAGTTATCCCCCCCAGTATTCTTTGCTAAAGTCCTTTCATCCTTCCTCAAATACATTGCAAGCTCCTTGGGACAGATAACATCTTCTGGTTTTTGAAATATCCACAGTGCCTAGGAATCTGCCTCACCCTGAGTGGCACCATGTATTCTCAGGACAGACTGATGTGATGCGTCCACTGACTTCAACAAAACAAAAGGGAAGGCTGTGAGGTCGATGCTGCGTGAGCCACTGTGATGGGCCCCAACCACTACAGCCACCTAATTTGATGTAGGAGCCCTTCTTTGTCTCTCACACTCAAGTGTTATTGTCTTCATAGACCTTTCCTCATCAATTTCCTGCATGCAGATCTCCATCACAGAATCTGCTTCCAGTGAACCTGACATGAGTAGGTTTACCTGCCCATTGGCTGTCCCCTTTCTAGGATGTTCTGTGACAACGGGAGCCTCACATATCTCACTTACTGCTGTGTACAGAAGAATGCCTGGCATCTGCTTGATGCTCAAAACCTATTGGTGGACTATGTGAATGAATGAACAAAATGCCTTTTTTTTTTTTTTTTTTTTTTTTAGAAAGGGTCTCACTTTGTAGCTCAGGCTGGCCCTAAGCTCAGCCGTGAACTCACAGCAATCCTCCTACCTCTGCCTCCCAAGTCCTGGGTTTACAGGCATGAGCCACCATGCCTGGCTCTGTGGTATGTGGTTTTGATTGCTGGTGAGTGTGAGTCACCACGCTCGGATTGTTGTATGTGGTTGCCGGGGACTGAACCCAGGTCCTTGCACTTACAAGACAGGCACTGAAACCACTGAGCTAAATCTCCAACTCCGAAACAATTTTATCTAAATTTTACAATTTGCTCATTTTTCATATTAGAAAACAAGCACAGAGAGTCCAGTTACATCTCCCACGGACACACAGACAGTTGCAGAAGAAGGACTGTGATTACATGAATGCTATATTCATGACCTTTTCAAAACCAAGCATGGTTTCTTGAGGTCTTCTTCATAGTGAATAGTGCCTCTTACTTGGCTAGGGGCCCTGTGCTTTGGCTTTTGTGGTCTGGCTGACTTCTTCGTGTACTTGACATGGAAACTTTAGTCTGTCTGTCTGTTTGTCTATTTGTGTCTCTTTCTCTTTCTTTTCTCCTCTCCTCTCTTCTACTCTTCTCTGCTTTTTTTCTCTGTCTAACCCACACAATGGGCGTGTCCTATGTCTCTCCACACTTCACCCTAAAGCATCTCTTCTCCTCTGATTTCACTGACAGCTTGGTTTGAAGCCTGATGAATTTCCAGTTTAATTACTGTAGTGCTTTCTTTGGTGCCATCTCCTCATGCTCTCTTCACTGTAGTTGGCCCTACGTGCCACTGCCAACATTCTTCTCCTTACCAATTGTGCCACCTTACTCACAGTTTGGGTAGGATACAGATCTCACATTACATGTTTTAAATGAAGACATTCAATAAAGAAACAACTTGCCAAGATGTAGACCAGGTTAGGAGCACAAGGCAGGAGGGCATGGAGCTAAGGAACCACAAGAAAGGGTCAGTTACCACCACTAAAGCTAAAAGAAGTTGTGTTATTTGAACCTGTGAGAGTTGGAGCCCTGGAGGATGGGCCTGCCTAGTGGGAGATGTAATCCTGAAGGTGGAGATATTATCCAGAACAGGATGCTAACACAGGGAAAGCTCAGGGCAGACATCCTCTGGCTTCGGTCTCTGGCCACATTCAGATCTCTCATTAGCAACATCCACTGGCTAAACATAACTTGGTGTCAGATGACAAGAGGGACTAGTGAGGTAGTGTTCTGGAGACAGATGGAGACTGGATCAGGGGTTTGGAGAAACAAAAGAAGGACTAGCACATCTCAACTGTCCAAGGTCAACAGGACAGAAAGTGTGTTCCCCAAAATACCACCCCACAATGCACTTCCATTTACAGATTATAGTTACAGGTTATGAAGCTTTTTGAAGTATACACACCATGTATCTTTTTTTCTTACTATGTCCCCATAAGAATTATAATCTACGGGCTGGGGATTTAGCTCAGTGGTTCCGGCACCTGTCTTGCAAGCGCAAGGACCCGGGTTCGACTCCCCGGTAACCACATACCATACTGGGCATGGAGACTCACCCCAGCAGCAACCAGTACCACATACCACAGTGTGGGGCGTGGCGGCTCACACCTGTAATCCCAGCACTCGGGAGGCAGAGGCAGGAGGATTGCTGTGATGTGAGTTTGAGGCTGAGCTCAGGGCCAGCCTGAACCACAAAGTGAGACCCTGTCTCAAAAAAAACCTAAAAAAAAAAAAAAAGAGTTATAATCTACATTGCTCTGGTTTGGATAAATGTCCCCAAAGGAACATGTGCTAAAGGCTTCATTCCCAGGCTATAGTGCTATTGGGAGGCAGAGGAAGTTTCAAGAGCTCATGTCTAGTGAAAGGTCTTTGGGTCTCTGGAGGCATGACCTAGAAAGAGAGAGGGAAACCCCATCCCTTACTCCTTCTCTTTCACTTCCTAGGCATTAGGTGATCAGTTTTGTTCTCCCAGGCTTCTTTATAAGGAAGAACCAACCATTCTTCCTTATAAAATGCTTGTTGTCTGGTATTTGTTATACTAATAGAAAGTTAACACATACTTCATTATACAGATGAGAAAACAAGCTTAGAAAGGGAAATTTGTGGTTCTCCCTACAACATCACACATCCAGGTACGATGGTGCAGTTTTATAATCCCAATACTCTGGAAGGCTGAGGCAGGAAGATTACAAGTTTGAGGCCAGCCTGGGCAACTTAATGAGTTACTGAGATCCTGGCCATCGATAAATAAAAGAGCTGGAAATATAGCTCAGTGCAAAGGTTATGGGTTCAATCCCAAATACCCCTAAGAAATTATCATATAGCTAAGAAATAATAGTTGAAACATGAGCCCAGATTTACAAGTTCAAATGTTTTCTTCTGTGAGTATCCAGCACACAGTTAAGGTGAACATACTCTGCTTCTCCTTGCCTCTCTTTCAGCCTTTGCCTTTCCCTGTCTTCCAGCAATTCTGCTTGAGATATCATCATCCCTCCCTGTTGACCTCCCTCCCAGTTAACTCAGGCCCATCAGCTTCCCTGTAACATCTCATCTCACCAGCTGCTGCTTTCGCCTAATATCAAAATGTGGTATTGTGACCCACTGCATGGTGCAATATGGTGGCCACTATCCACTTGAAACATATCTAATGTGACTATAGAATTAAATTTTAATTTCATTTTAACAAATTTAAATCTGAAACTGATAATTAGAGCTTAACCCCTTCACCACCACACCACTGTTGGTGGCATGCTGTGCTTAGGGACTCATTTCCAAAGAATAGCATGCAGAATGGGAGAGAAAGCAAATTCGCAGTGCAGCAACCTGGCAAATACTCCGCTGGCCAGGTGACCAAGGTTAGTACCCCCAGTGATAAGTCACATCAATAGCAGGTACCCTTGATAGGTTGTGATAAAAAATAGTACTTTGCCTCTGTGATCATCTGTCCCAAATCCATAGTGCTGCTATGGTCTTGAGGAAAAATCACCCAGATCACAACTGAGAGCTATTCTTCAAAACTACCACTCCTCAAACCTGCTCAGCTTGTGAAAGGAAAGTCTGAAAGTCAGAAAAGACTCAGCGCACATGATGAAACGTGCTGTGCTGTCCTGCATTGGATCCTAGGACAGAATAAAAAGAAATTAATGGGGAAAATACTGGAATCCAGATAAAGACTGGGATTTAGTTTATAGTAAAGTATTGGTATTGTTTTCTGAGTTGTAACAAATGTCCATGGTGACATAATAGGAACCTCTGACATTACCTTTGCTGCTTTTCTGTAAATGCAAGTTTATGTAAAAGTAAAATGCTGATGAAGTAAAAATTGTTAGTCAGTTCAGTTATAAGAAAACTTAAATATTTGGGAGACACTTTGAGTGTGTCATCCTATTTTTTCTTTTTAATTGATTTTATTGGTACATTTTATATACACATCATGATCACAACTGGCATTAAAAATTTGTACGAGTATATGAAACGACTTAATTCTCATTTTTTCCCATTCCCCTGCCCACCCTACAGCCCCCCATACTCCATATACATAAGATTTGTTTCTGTTATTTTACCATTGCATTTTCCCCTCACATTATATAATCCTACTCCCCTTTACCATTTGAATATTTTCTGTTTCACAGTATCTATCATACACTCTAGAATTCATTTGTATCTTCAGTTTCTCCTACCAGAGAAAAGACTGGTATTTACAAATTTCTGACCTATTTATTTCACTTATGAGTATGTTCTCAAGATACATCCATTTGAGTATAAATGACCAAAACTTCTTCTTTATGGCAGAGTAATACTCCATTCTATAAAAGAACCACATCTTCTTTATCCAGTCTCCAGTTGATGGGCATTTGGGTTGTAATTGTAAATTTTATAAAGTCTAAAATACAGGCCAGATATTTCCAATGGAAACTGCGAGTCTGAAAGGAAGTGTAAGTGCCAGTGACAGGGTTTAGCCTCCATGAGCACGGAAGGAGGCAGAGAAGGCTGAGAATGATGTGGGGTGGGATGGGGAGGACAAAGTTGAAAATCAGCACAATTCCTGCAGTAACCAAAAGCCTAAAGCACTCTGCTTTCTGCACCTGCTCAGGTTTGTCTTTTCACTTTCTCTGTCCTCCATCCCTGGAAAACCCACTTGAGTGAGTGTCCCTTACCCATTCCCAGTTCCCATGTGTACAGACTCAGCCCTTCCCATACTCAGAGTTCCGGAGTCGTCAGTGGCCCCACATGTCTCCCTGTGAGAGAGAGATGATGTACACAAGAGACGGACACTTGCTGTTTCTTCACTGGAGGCTTGCTTTCATCCCGTGAGGAGAATGGCTCATCTCTGAAGAGAGAGAGCAGGTATTCCCAGCACCATGTACATACCACTGTGGTCTGAACTGATTGATGAAGGTGATGACAATGATGATTAATGAGCTCAGAACTGTGTTTTTAGTAGATTTGGTGTTGTTTAAAAACACCTACTGAATTCTGTTCTGTAATGTTCAGAATGTTGGTATTAAGTGGCCAAGTCATTTTTCTCTGAAATAAATGAAACTAGGTGGATCTCCTTTGTGAAGGGTGAAGAGCAGTTCTGTGAACACACAGCAGTGGCTTTCTGCTCTTGCTGGCCATATGGTCAGGCCCCTGCTCCTTATTTCCAGGCAGGCATGCTGGGAATCATGGATTCTACCCAGCCTCTGGGGGGCCATTATGCAAATGGAAGTCCTCTAAGGCCCTCCCTAATCCGTTAGGAATCCCTCTAATTCATTCACTGAAGTTGTAGAAAACCACACACACACACAGTTTCTTTTTCATAGTGTTAGGTGGTCTTAACACTATTTTGGAGAGTGGCTCTACTTTTAAGGCCATGGAATGGAAGATTTTATGACACTAGTTAAGTGCTCAATCTCTTTAAGCTCCTAAAATCATCACCTGCTCACAGGGCTGCACATGGGCTACTTCTCCTCCCTAAACTTACATGCTTGGGGCTATTTTATTAGGAATATACAAATTTAGAATTATTTTTTTTCTTTGAAGAGAATTGACTTTTTATCATGATTTAGCAACCCCTTCTAACTCTTACAGTAATTTTTATTTTAAAATTCACATTCCACAGCGTAGCTTCCTTTTACTTAGTAATTCCTTGGTGTATATTTTGTCCTGTTACTTTTGTTTGTTTGTTTGGACAGAACCTCACTATGTTGCCCAGGGTGGTCTCAGAATTTCGATTTTTCCTGCCTCAGCCTTAGGATTAGCTGGAATTACAGGCATGTGCCATTGCATCTGGTTTATCTTTTTACTTTCTATCTTCCTTCCTTCTTATCCCTCCACTGTGGCTCTTGTAATAGACATACAGCTCCTTTTAAAAAAATCCTATCTGACAGTTTCTGCTTTTTAACTGGCTAGTTTAATTCACTTATGTATGGTGATTACTAATAGTTTTATTTATGTTTGTTTTGCCACTCTTTGTATACATATTTTGATCACATGCATAAATCTTTATTTTCTTTGAAAGTCTGCATTTAGAATAATTTTAGGTTCATAGCACCATTAGATGCCCTGCCCCTGCCCAGCCTTCCTGATGATCAGCATCAAAAACTAGAGTCACATGTTTTTTATAACTGATGAAACTCCACTGATGAGCAGTTATCACTCAAAAATGCAGAGTTCGCATTTGGGTCCACTTTTGTGTTCGCCATCCTATGGGTTTGGACAAACTGATGATGTGTACCCACCATTAGAGTTTCATACAGAGTATTTCCCTTGCTCTGAAGTTGTTTGTGTACTCTTCTTGTTCATTCCTATCCCCAATCTCTGCAACCTCGGAATTTCCATTGTCTCCATAGTTTAGCTTTTTTCAGAACATACACTTAGAATCACACAGTATGTAGGCTTCCAGCATGTAGATTTCTCTCTCTTAGCAGTATGCAAATAAGTTTCCTCTGTATCTTTTCATGGCTTAATAGCTTATTTCTTTTTAGCCCTGGATTTACTCACTCAACTGCCTTATATTTGTAAGTTTTCATTTGTCTGTTTTTTCTGTCATTCTTTTTGTCATTTTTGGATTTTTGTCCTTTACTGTTTGTGTGTTTCCTTATTTCACTGTTTGTTTTGAAATGTTTTTAGACTTTATAGACTAATGCCCTTCCTGTGGTGAGTGTTCCTGATATAGTTATGTATATCTAACTCCCAAATTTAAAAATTAAACATATAACTTCCTTGTAGAGAAGAGTTTAGGAAACTATAAGCTTCAGTGATCAAATCCATCTAAACTGTATTTATAAATAAAATTTTATTGTAGCATAACTATATTATTTTGCTTAGATACTAGATTTTTTATTTTTGATTTTGTTTTTTGAGACAGAGTCTTACTATGTAGTTTAGGCTGGCCTTGAAATAAAACTATGTATCGCAGGCTTGCCTCAAACTCATGGTGATCGTCCTGCCTTGGCCTCCCAAGTGCTTGAGGTCATAGGCATGTACTACCATGCTCAGCCTATATTGTTTATTGTTGCTCTTATGTTATAATGAGAGTTGAGAAGTTATGACAAAGACAGTATGTCCAGTGAAATTTATAATATTTATTACCTAACCTGTTATGGTCCAGATAGCAAGTGTCTTTCAAATATTCATGTACTGAGGGCTTGATCCTCAACACAGTAATGCTCAGAGGCAGCGCTTATGGTGGTGACTGAACTAACCAAACCAAGAGATTAATTCATGGGTGAGTTCTGAGCTGAATAGGGCACTGTAGAGGTGGAACCAGTTGTAAGAATTGGGTCACTGGAGGTCTGACTTTGAAGGGTATATTCTATCCCCAACTCCTTCCTCTTACTCTGTTTCTGATTTCTTGCTGCCATGAAGTAAGCAGCTTCTCTCTGCCACATCCTCTGCCATGATGTCCTGCCTCACCACAGGGCCTAAAGTAATGGGTGAGTAATGGGGTATGTGGCTAAGTGCCACAAATAAATCGTCTTTATTTTAAACTGTGTATATCAGGTATTTTGTCACAGTGACAAAAAGAATTGTCTTTCACAGAAAATTGTGTCAACCTCTGCATTATAATATTACTCTGAAGGATCTTAGGAGATTTTGAATCCTATTTCCCCTTTCTGCATTTACATGTGATTTCTGTGGTTGTAGTTTTATTATTGTCTTTTTTTTTTTTTTTTTTGCTTGTTTACACTTGTAGGAAGTGAACCTTGGCTTTGTGTATGGTAAGCACATTCTCTACCACTGAACTACATCTCCCATCCATCTCATTTTTCTTAACTCCATAATTTTGATGTTAGTAGTCCTCTTTCTTCCCAAATACTGTTTGGTCAAATGTAAAGACATTTTTTTAAACAAGGTCTTGTTTTGTAGTTCAGGATGGCCTTGAACTCACTATGTAGCCCAGGAAATCCTCCTGCCTCTGCTTCCTGATTTCTGGGATTACAGGCGTGAGCCACCACACCTGCCATTGTGGTAGGTGGTACTGGAGATTGAACTCAGGACCTTGTGCTTGCTAGACAAATGCTGGTACCACTGAACTAAATACCTGGCCCCTGTACAGACATTTTTGTTATTTTATTGCTCATCCTTTTGGTTACATCTCAGATCATCCTTCTGGCATTGCTTTTTTTTTTCTTCCTGAAGGTGTTCCTTTAGTGAAGTTCTTTTGGTGGTAAATCCCACTGTCTTTATGTACACATAAATATCTTCATTTTATCCTCTTTCCTTAAGCTATTTTTCTGAGTATGTAAGAGCAATGTCTAGGACAACAGTTATTTTCTCTCAACAGTTGGATAATAGACCCCACTGTCTTCTGATTTTCATTGTTGAAAGCAACTGTTAGTCTAATTGTCATTTGTTTGTGGATGACCCATCTTTTCTCTCTGGCTTCTTTTAAGATCTCTTGGCAGTTAGTGTTCTGCGGTTAAATTATGATGTGTTTCAGCATGAATTCCTTCCTTTAATATTCAGTTTGGTATGTGGTATTGTTGTGTTTTTATCAGTTTTTGAAGTTTCAAGCCATTATCTCTTCAGATACTACTTTCATGTTCTCTCTCTCTCTCTCCCTCTGTCTGTCTCTGTCTGTCTCTGTCTCTGTCTCTCTCTGTCTCTCTCTGTGTCTCTGTCTCTGTTTCTCTCTTCAGTTTCCACTTAGATTTGGCCATCTGTACTGAATTCTGGGTAATTATCATCTTCATTTCCATTGGATTTAACCTACTACCTAGTCCATTTGAGATTTTTGAAATAATTGTATTTTTATTTATAGAATTTGGTACTTGTGGAAATGTAAATCTATTGTTTATTATTTATGTTGCCTCTAGCTCATAGTAGCTTGCCCTAAGATACTGTGCTCTTCTGGCTTGATTTCAATCCATAGGAATCTTGTACATTGTCTAAATTAAAAAAAAATTTTTTCTAAAGAAAGTTTGTTCCAGCCGAGAGTAGTCAGGGACAGTTCTAATCTAAAGCCATTTCAGCCATTGTGAAGATCTTGCCTAAATAAATGGGTCCCAGGATCAACATTCCAGCCACAGCGCTGACCCAAACCTCAGCAACAAATCTGCTGTTGGTATCTGTTCCCAGGGTGTCCTCCTTCCTCTGGTCTGAGCTTAATTGGTTTTTATTTTGGTACCAGAAGTTGCAGAAGTCTTTGAAAAGCTCTCCAACTATTTGCAGGACCAGAAATGCCTTAAATAGTATCTTATATTCAGAATATAGTTGTATATCTACAAGACAGTGAGTCTTTTAGAACACTCCTCTGTGTGTGTGTGTGTGTGTGTGTCTCCGCCTGTCTCTCCCTGTCTCTCTCTCTTCCCCTCTCTCTCTCTCTCTCTCTCCTATCTTTCCAGAAGCATAGGATTCATAGTTAAATTTTAAAACATACCATTTTAAGGGACAATCTGATTTTTAAGAATTTTATTATTCATTGCTTCAATTATCATATAAAATATATTATTTGCTTTCTTATTTAATCATTATTTATTATTCTTTTTATTGAGAACAGCTATGGGATTCAGGATGCTTGCTCTTGTGTCCAAAACTGCTATTTAAGCACACATACTTAGAGTCCTGTCCCATCAGTTAGTGCCCCTCTAGTAGAGACCAACGATCTTGGCCAGGAGACTGGCACTCTCCGCTTGACTTCAACTCACACACATATGGACACTGTTGCTACCTTAATGCTACAGGAAAACATCATTTATCATTCATAGCCTGCTGCATATTTGCCAAATACTTTACAACTCATGTTTGAAAGTCACTCTTCACCATCACTCAGAAAGAAAAGTAGGTGGTCCGCTCTAGATCTGCTTCCATATCTCCCACTATTCATCTCTATGGATGAATGCCCAAACTTTCATACCTTTCTGCCCTGCATTTATCGAATAAGTAAACCAGGTAAAATATGCCATACATACCCCCCCTCCATCTAGTTACTATTTCTCTCTAATTAGGCATGAAGGAAAGGGAGCTAATCTGACAAATATGAAACAACACTGGCTTTTTTTTTTTTTTTAGTACATTGGCTTTTCTTTCAACCCCTGCTGGTTACAAGGAGTAAAACAGAATCCAGTGTCAGTGCTGTGGACAAGTTCCTTTCTGCAAAGCTCCTCCCATTACTGGGAAAAACCACACCTTGTATTTAAAGAGTGTGCTGTTGGGGAAGGTAGGAAGCCTTGGGATACATGGGAAATGTTGGGTGGAGAAAATAAGAGAAGCATCCCAATAATTGCACACGACTGTGTCCCCTAAGACTACAAAAGTAAGAAAGTCAAATTCAGCTGCTGAACTTTTTGAACATGGAGCTTTCCTTTGTCATCTTAAATAAGTCATCATATTCTCATAAACAACAGAGATTGCCGAGTTCATGGACCTGTGCCTGTAGTTCCAGCTATGTAGGAGGCTGAGGCAAGAGGAGCATTTGAGCCCATTAATTTGAGGCCACTCTGAGCAACATAGCAAGATCCCATCTCCAAAAACAAGAAACCTAGAGATGAAGGAGAATAACGTCCATTTATCTAGCATCTAGATTTAAAAATTGTTAAAATTGTGTCATGTTTGTTTCATATACTTTTTCTAAAGTATTTGGAATTATAGATATAATAATATTTAACCCTTGAAACCTTATCACACCATATATAATGATAATACCACTATCCCCTCTACCAAAATTCACAGTAATTCCTTAGTATTATCTATTTATTTCATGTTAAAATTTCTCCCATATCTTTTGTAGCTATTAAAAGCAGGATCCACTATGTATTGCATTTGGTAATTATATCTAAGAGTCTATTAACCAAAATCATCATGGTAATTTTCGTATCTTTTTATCTTCATAACAACTCAAAAATGGAGTAATCATTATTTCCGTTATACAAATGCAAAATTGATGCTTGAGAAGTAGTTATCCCAAGGACACAATGTTAAGAGTAAGTGTTTAGAGGATGTTTTTTGCAATTTTAGCTGTCCACTATCCAATGTCCTTCTTATGTGGAGCAAATTGGATTATATATTGGTGGGCTGAAACCCTGGCTGCTAAGAGGGAGGCACATAAAATAGCCTGAAGAATTGGACATTTTCATCCAGGACTTTGAATCTAGACCAGTAAAACTTTCTACAATAGCAGAACTACCCTATATGTGTCTTGTACATCATAGTACTACCAATTCCACTTGTAGTAGCTCCTGTCCTCAACAGCATAGATCTAAACAGAGTGCTGCCAAGATGCAGGGACAGATGAAAAATTATACAAAGCATTGGTGGTAGCAATAAGAGCTGGCTGGAGTTGGCATCTATGAGGACTACATTGATGGTGATATTGCAATAGCTCATTTGTCCACTTTCCAAATCTGACCCTCTACTCAGCTCAGCAACTATCGGAATCCGTTAAACTTTCCTTTTGCTTAAAATTTCCTGATGTAGTCTCTGTTGATTGAAATCAATAGTCCTTTATCAGATATTGCTAGTTGTTACTCAGTTTGATTGTTTCCTTAGTAACAGAATTCCATTCTTAGATAGGCACAAGTTATAGCTCATCCTGGCTACATAACAAATTTCTGATCAGTGAAATAGAGGTAGGAGTTGGTATAACCTTAAAAAGGAGGCAAGCACTTCTTTCCCTCATTTTCCTTTCAGCTGGGTGGAATATGGATGTGATGGGCAGAACTCAAGTGGACATCTTGGACCATGAAGTAGAAACTAAATCATGAGTTTGGTGGGACATCAAAATAGAAGGATCATATGATCTTAAGAAATCACTATAGGGCCAGGGATTTAGCTCAGTGGTTCCAGCACCTGCCTTGCAAGTGCAAGGGCCTGGGTTCAATCCCAGTAACCACATACAACAATGTGAGGCCTGGTTACTCATGTCCACCGGCAATCAGAACCACATACCACAATGCCGGGCATGGTGGCTCATGCCTGTAATCCCAGCACTGGGGAGGCAGAGGCAGGAGGATTCCTGTGAGTTCAAGACTGAGCTTCAGGCCAGCCTGAACTACAAAACTGAGATCTTGTCTCAAAAAAAAGCTTTTATATGCCACTGTGGATTTCTTTTCTCTTAAGCTGAATTTAATTGGTGCTCCTTTGCAGCTGAACGTAATCTTAATTGACAAAGTCAACTAGTGTAGATAGTAGATTGGTAGATCCAAATTTGAACCTAGATCTGGAACTAAAAGGATCAGGGATGAGCTAAACTTACTCTTCTCTGGCACTGTTATCCATAGACTGGTTTCCATGTTTCTCTGGGATAAGCTTGTGATTTCAAGGAGTCATACACATCTTTCTTTAAATAGCACTATTCTTTGACCCTATCAAGAAATGCCCTATCCTGGGCCACAGCCATTAGAGGACTCAGCTCTAGCTTGGGTGCTTTCTTAATAGTGAAAGCGTGGTAAAGCTAAAACATTATAGATCATGGTTTAAGAGATAAAAATCCTTGGAATTCTGTATTCAAATGGCCCAAGCCAGCCTTTAGAGCCTGTATCAGCCTCTTTCCTACAATTTCTTATCCAAAGCAAATTACCTAGCCATTATGACCACCATGTGCTGGAGTTAAGGTCAAGGGGTAACTGTCTGCAGGGAGACATTGATAGAGTTTACATGGATACTTTAGCCCATTGGTCATGGGCCTATAAGGCTCTTTATCATGAAAGATGGAGTCTAAGAGCGAAGGAATGGTGGAGTTAGGCTACAGGTTAGTGATGTGGGTCTACTACACCACTGTGGTCCGGTGTGTAACTGCAAGGAGCCCAAATTTTAAATTCAGACCTGATCATCCAGGTCTTACGAGGGTATATTTATCAAAGTAAAGGAAGGAGCATTTTTTAATTAACAGTTTGTAGTTTGTTACTTTTAAATATTAAAATGCATATTTGGGCTTCCATTTGTATTCTGGTTCCAAGTCTTCAAGATGAACCTACGTTGGGATACCATGTATAGCACACAGTACCCATGACCTTCCTTCTCAGTTATTTGCTTTCATCTCACTTGATTTATTATTTTCCTATTCATTCTCTAATTTTCTCTTCTAGTTGCAGTAAATAATGTGTAGACAGATACTTGACTTTCTATTTCTTTCTAGCACCCCGGCCCTTAAGCACAGAGTATTGTGGTACATTGATTCTCTATCCAGTATGTCCTAACTCTTGGATCAGAATCATAAGAAGAATGATTAAACATGTGGAATCCCTAGTTTCCCTGAAGTTAAGGAATCTGTATTTTATTTAATTTCTATAAATGGTTTCGAAGGACAGCCATGGCAAAGACACTGAACACAGTGACCAACTGACTCATTCACTCCTAGTTTAAGACGAATATCCTCAGAGATACAAGAACAAGAGTAAGGAGATGAGAACAGAGAAGATCAAGTTTATTCCTCTGGCCTTTCTAACTGTTCTTTCAAGCTCTAGAGCATGGCATCTGGATCTCATTTCTACTTGCCTCTTGGCATTGAAAGGATGCCTTTAGCACTCTGTAGCTCAAAACCTGAAATATGGATTTCAAATTCAGGGCAGCAGCTGGTGGTTCTCAAATTTGTATCTGTAAATCTTCACATTTTTTGAGGAGACACTCCTAATGATCTAGTATAGTGTCTTAGTCCGTTTTGTGCTACTAAAACAGAGTATTTGAAACTGAGTAATTTTTTTAAATGTATTTGGCTCACAGTTCTGGAGGCTAGGAAGTACAAGATCACGGGACTGCATATGGTGAGGGCCTTCTTGTTTCATGATAACATGAATAAATCTGCCACGTGAGCACAAGAGAAGGGAGAAGAAAAAGGGAGAGGAGGAGGAGGAGGAGGAGGGAAAGAAAGGAGAAAAAGAAAAAAAAGAGAATCTCCTTTTATATTGAACCTACTACCATGATAACTAATTTCCATTAAGGATATGAAGGTATTCATTGGGTCAGTGCTCACATGACCCACATATGTCTTCTAAAGTCACATTTCCCAAGGCCACTGTAGTGAATATTCAATTTGCAACACATGAACTGCAAAGGATCACATTCAGACCATGGCACACAATAGTTGGCATACAGGAGATACTTATTAAATGCTTATGTAAGAAAAATATCTTGACCTGAATTCAAAGAGCACTGCATTTGGTTCTGAAAAATATTTGAATCCCTGGATTTTATTTTCAGATTTCTTCAAACCAATGAATTAAGAGTTCCTATAACTGTTAATCAATAAACTTGTTTGGTAGGTGCAAGCTTAGAAATATGATGAGGACACTGAAATTTTATTTACCTCAATAAATACCTGCCAATTTCTTCTACCTATCTTTCATGGAACATTTGAATCAGGGCTTCTGAAACTCATGTTTTTAAAAAATATTCTCATCAGTTAAAAGGCAACCAACAATATGGGAAAAGATCTTTACCAGCTGTTTCCCAGACAAAGAGCTACTATCTAGACTATACAAAGAGCTTTAAAAAATCAGCCCCCCCCCCACTTTAAAGACCCAACTCAAAGATGGGCATCTGAAATGAACAGACACTTTCAGAGGAAGAAGTAAAGTCAGACAAGAAGCATATGGAGAAATGCTCAACATTACTTGTCGTTTGAGAGATGCAGATGAAAATAATACCAAGATTTCATCTCACTCCACAAAGAATCGCTGCTATTGCAAAATTATCCAGCAATAAATTCTGGTAAGGCTGTGGAGAGGAAGAAACCTTTCTCCAGTGTTAGTGGAAATGTATACTGGTGCAATCACTGTGGAAATTCCTTAAAAAACTAGGATTAGAGGTCCCACTTGACTGTGCTATTTCCCTGCTAGGAATATACATGAAATAATTAAAAGAATCATATCATAGTGACGTCTGGGCACCCATGTTAATAGCAGCTCAGTTTGTGCTAGTTAAATCTTGGAAACAACGCACATGCCTATTAACTGGAGATTGGATAAAGAAGATGTATTTTTTAAAATAAAGTGGAGTATTACTCTGCCATAAAGAATGATAAGTTTGAGTCATTTTTACTCAAATGGACATACCTTGAGGACATACTCATAAGTGAAATAAATAGGTCACAGATATGTAAATACCATCCTTTTCTCTGGCATGAGACTCTGAAGATGTAAATGAGTTCTAGAATGTATGATAGATTTTGTGAAATAGAAAATATTCAAAGGGGTAGGGGAAACTAATGAAGGAAAAGAAAAAATATGATCTTAAAATAAGAAAGCTTATATATATAGGGGTGGGGGGCTATAGAGGGGATCAGGAAATGGGTAAAAATGAGAATTAACTCGTGTCATATACTGGTACAAATTCCCAATGAGTGTGATCGTGATGTGTACATAAAATGTACCAATAAAGAATTCAATTAAAAATATTCTCATCATTTAAAATACAGTCCAATACAATAAGATATTATCACAATCTGCTTGTAGTCCTTAGTAGATCATTTACTTCATGCTATTTTTAAAGATAAAGGTAAGTTCCTCTAAAAAACCAAGGACAAAGAACACAACTGAAACCCAACAAATATTTAGATAACACAAAACAGGAAAATTTAGGAGCTGGGAGCCAGATGTCTGAAAACTTTTTCTAAGGAAAATTGCTTTGAGATGAACTGTCTCTGTTGGTTTGCTGCCCAGCATTTTTCTCATTGGAGTTGCTATTGCACAAGATTGCAACAATAGCTTGATCTTCGTCTTGATCTCAGTTATTTTTGGCCCAAATAGGTTGGGATTATTTTCAATAACTGCACTGGAAACAGCTCTGTCAAGTCTCTTCTTTGTTTCAGGCCCCAGATCTTGACTGAAAATAGTACAATGGCTTCATTAGGGACTATAAAAGGCTTATGCCAGGAATCCTTGGGAAGCCACAATAGAAAGATACCAAGGCTGTTTAGGAGGATGAAATGAGAATAAGTGACCACCAATGGGTCAATTAAACATGCTGGAACAAGCAAGTGGCTGAACTTCACCATTTGGGGTTTGTTTCTTGCAATTGCTGTCATTGACTCACCCCACAAAGCACTATGCCTTGGGGTTATCAGACTTGATGCTTCATTTAAGCCATGCTGGGAGGTGAGTACCACTTCTAAGCTCCCTTGAAGGAAAATATTAAATTGAAACAAATCCCATTGCCTATGTTTCTCAGAATAAAAGGAGCCTGCTAAGACTTCACAATTGTAAAGTCTCATCTCCTCTCCTCTGCTTTCTGCCAGAATATTTGATTAACTAAGCAACATTCACAGCCTTGTCAGGATTCCATATTACAGTCCACAGACTTAATTGAGACCATATAAAGAGAATGGCAAGCATAGGCTGTTTCCCAAGGGCTTCAGATTATTGAAAAGAGCGCCACATAGTGTGGGCTACAATTGAAGGTGCTGTGTAAAGAGAACAGGACTTAAACACGAAATCAACCACAATCTAGGGTACCTTGACGTGTACAGCTTTTCCTTATATGTAAGACTATTAAAAAAAAAACAAGAATGTTAAGTCAGAAAAGAATCATTAAGATTGTTCTTTAGATTTCTGTAATAAAGTACCTCCGATTCACAGTATTACAATAACTAGATATGAGACTACAGATGTCACATCCGGGTTGTGGCTGACCCATACCTGTTTGTTTGTACTCAGCTGCTATGATAATGTTTTATTTGGTGGATAGGGGCAACCACAGAAATCATTTGACTGCATAAGAGCTAGCTACTGAGTTGCATGCAGCCCAGGACAACACTGAAGAAAGCACTTCTCAAAATGTATTCTATCACCTTGCATGAAAGTTTCACTTGCAAGTGCACACAACAGCAATGTAGCAGAGATAAGATTACATTATCACTATAGTCAGCGTCAGGCAACAAGAAATCCTCCTGAGGACCCAGTTAAGATTCTGTGCTTGGATGCTCTCCCTAAGGAAACACCCTTAGAGTACATCACTGGGCTTTTAAAGCTGGATCCCATAAGAGGAAGAAATATCACTAAAATATTTCAGCTGATCCACATATTTTGAATTCATGTGACTTTATCAGTGAGAGCTCATTTCAACATTCATGATGCTAATTAACCAGTCATTTATTTCACTAATAAAACTGCTTTCTGACATTTGCTATGCTCATTAGAAACACCTAGGCGATCTAAACAGAACCAGTGGGTATGGCAGCAGCCTCTGGAGGGTAGCTTGTCTGATTAGAATGCACACAGATCAGCCCTAGCCTGCACACTCTCGATTGGCATCTGGCTTATTGCTTAGCCTAAATTTGACACAGGTAATGTCACTCTAATTGGTGAGTAATTTTAAAGGAAATTTCAGACCTTATGACAAACTGATTAGTGAAGAAATAAGAATTCAAACTCAGGTCTTTTGACTTACAGAATTTTTTCCCAAAGGATTACTCGCCTCATTTATTAAAAAAAAAAAATCAGAAAGTTGCTAAACGTGTGCTAGAAAAGAAGCTGACACCCTAAATCATGGCTTCTCATGAAATTGGGATCCTCTGAAACTGGTTCCTAGGAACTCAGACTGATGTGTTCTATAATTTCTACAAAGAACAGAATGAGAGCCCACCTTCGCATAGAGTCATCAGCAGGTACACAGCATGAGCTCCCAGTGTTATGATGCAACAGACTCTATGGAAAACTGGTTTATACATAAGGTAAATTGGCCTTCTGGCTTGTTGGAGTGAACCTGTGGGCGTGGTGAGATGGACTCATGAGTAAACACTGAATAAACACTTGTCAAGTGAAATTATGCTGAAACCCCTCCTACTTCCCTTGAGAGAATAGGTAAGGAAGTCTTAGAAAGGTCAACGGGGTACTGATTTAGATTTAAAATTGTTTGTTTAGAATCTTATCCTTCTCTAAGATTGTGTATAATTACCTTTATAATCAGCAATTCTTTCTATTGGTTTTCATGTGTTAGTTCACTTGAAGAGCTTGTGGATTATTCTAGCATGGTGAAATCAGTCTCTAGGGCTAGGGTCCAGGTATCAGTATTTAAAAAAAAAATTTGGTAAAATTCTCAGATGATTTGAATATGCAGCCAGGATTGAGATCAAGTGGTTCTGATCTAACACTTCTCAAACTCCAGTGTGCAACTATCTACCTAGAATGCAGATTCTGAGTCAGACTTCTGGGTGGAGTCTCAGATTGCGTTTCTAACTGGCTCTGAGGATAGGTTGCTGTTGCTGCTGCTGCTGCTGCTGCTGCTGCTGCTGCTGCTGCTGCTGGCTGAGGATTCAATCTCCACCCAAAGGGTTTGCAAAACAAAACCACTACAGCAACTGAAATGGGCCAAAATTATCTAACTCAACACCTTAATTTACTGTTCAGAAGGTAAAGAATATAGCTTTCATGTGAATAGGAAGTAAATGAAATAGCTAATCACTTAAATATTTCATAAAAATAGAGATCTGATTTCTTATAGACTTGCTTTAAATATTCAGGATATTTTTCAAAGAACAGAAGTAGCTTGTCTCTAGTTCCAAAGAGCTCACCATTTAATGGGCTCAAAATTTTAAAAGAGCCATCTCCTCATTCCCTAGCTTAACCCTATTTATGTTTATTGATTGTCTTGGATCGCAGTGCCTCTGAAGTGAGCCAGCCAGAATGTGATACCTGTATTTGCTGTTCTTTTCACAGCCCTAGTTTAAGCCAATTAATTGCATGATCCAGTGAGGTTGTGGAAGAAGCTTCGTCACAAACAGATTTGGCTGCAAATCGCATAGGCAGCTGGAAAGGAAAGGGCAACCTTGAGACATAAACAAAGGAGTAGGCTGCAGCTCGTTCAATGGCCCTTTCCTACATCTTCCTAAGCAGACAATGATTGACATCAGCTACAGCAGCATGACTGGGAAAGATGAGCCAGAGAATTTTGCAAACTCAAAAAGAAAAGAAAGCCCATCCTACAGAGCAAAGGTGCAAGAGCCTATGAATTATGTTATCAGCTACACAGCAGGACTGCAGAAAGCACTAACTATGAACAATATATAAATTATAGAGGTCATTCAGTGGGCAGTCAAGTGCAATTAAAATGCAAAAGACTTTTCTTTTTACCTAACTCAGAAAAAAAAATTTTTGCAACCTCTCTGGTTCACACAAGAGTGCCTCAAATTGTCCAGAAGAGCATAAACTGGGGCAGGGGACCTGATTACTGGACTCAAAAAGGCTAACGTGCAATTTGTGTTCTATTTATGTAGATTAAATGCATTGACTGCAGCTTGTACCGCTTAGATACGCAGCAGGAAGTCAAAAGCTGGGGTATCAGTCAACCACAGCCAGCAGCTAGACCACAGGGCCAAGTCTGTTATTGTGCCTTAGATGAGACACTTAATCTAATCTAGTGGGAGCAAGCCCCCCTGGACAAATAAAAGGGCATTATCAGCAGCAATGGTAGCTGTAATGTTAAGAAAAAGCTCCAAATATTTGTGCGATTACATAATTAATGACTTCTCTGGCCTCCTGTTTGGTCCTTTAGAATCCTGTCTTTCAGCTCATGGTCACTTGTCTCACATGCTGACGGAGAATCACTGGATGTAGGTAACAGAAGGCAACCACCTGCTTTCTTATCCTCTCAAGAAGTCACGTGTCCTAAGTGTACTATGATCTAAAAAATACGGATTTCTCCTCGAAGCCATGCATATATCCTCAAGTAGAGAGAAAGCACTTATGGGACTGCAATGAGCCCACTCTTTTAGGACAAACAAGAACAAACAAAGAAGAAGCAAAGAAGACAGTGAATATAGAGTTTGGGGCTCTAGGAACCAGGGCCAGAGACATCTAAGACAGCATGAATTGGACACCAGAATAACAAAATAGTAAAAACTAGAGTCATTCTCATGAATCATGAAATCCATCCTTCCCTAATTCAGGAATTGTTTCTAAATGTTCCTATCAGTTTCAGAAACTAACTTCTAGAGAAAGAAAACTTTTAAGATGCAGTGCTCCTAGAATGTACTCCATTTGATTCCCAAGACACCACACACATAATCCTTTAGTTGAGTGTTTCTCTGACTTAGAAGTACACACAAGTTCCCTAGGAGCTTGATAAAATGCAGGGTCATATTCAGTATGTGTGCATGGACTATGGACCACACTCTGAATAAAAAAGATTTGGTGGTCTGACTGGATCCTAAATCAAGTCTAAATTTGTTAGCTTGGTTATATTTGATGTGAAAAAGGTTAATATTTTTGGTTCTTTCCTGACATGGTCCCCATCCTTGATCACAGCCTTAACCCTTATAAAACACCTTTCACATAGTCTAGGCCAGCCACTCTCAGAAAAGCAAATGCAGAGAGGGTGATTTCCCACACAATGGACTGCATATTATTACTTGAAACCATTTTTGCCAAATTTATTAGTTGTCTATTACTGGTAACAAATCACCTTAAAGCTTGATAGACTAAACAACAAACATTTGGTAACTTGTAAAACTTACATTTAAGAGCAGATTGGCCAAGTAGTTCTGTCTTGGGATTGCTCATAAGTGGTAACCTTGACTAAGACTGGGCAGTCTGCTTTCAAGGTGGACCATTTACATGGTTGGCAAATTAGTGCTGATTGTGGGTGAGAAACTTCAGAACTTTCCATATTAGTATCTCCATAAGGATGCTTGAATGTCCTCATGGTGTGATGGCTGGCTTCTCTTGAAGCAAGTGACATAAAAGACCAAGACAGAAGTTACAACACCCTTTGTAACCAAGCTTCTACAGTCGTACAGCCAAGCACTTCTACTGTATTCACCCAGGTTGGTCACCCAAACCAGCCACAAATTCAATATGGGAAAAGACTACAGAGAATGTAAATACCACAAAGTAAGGATCACTGGACCATCTTGGAGGCTGGCAACCACGGGAAGTTAACCACAGTTCTCCATTTTGACTGCAAACTATGTTGACTGAGGTCTGTGGTCCACTGCATATGGAGGACCACATAAATACACCTGTGCTTCTGTTCTCTCTGGCTGAGTTCTTATTACAAGTTGATTGTTTTTGTGTCCAATGCTCTTTATGATAATTGTTCCAGTTACAGTTGTTACTAAAGTTAATTCATACAACATGTGAATTGATGAAATATGAATAAAAAAGGAATTGTTTCTATAGTAACTCAGTTTAAAATTTTGGAAAGTTTCAATAGTGGGTAGCTAAAATTGATGTTCAATTGTGTATGTGTCAAAAAGTTATGAAAAATTTTAAAAATTGGACAGATTGTACACTAAGCTTACTTCATAAACTCCACCTTCAAGAAACTGGAATTGGACGTCATAGGCAGGGCATTTAGGTGCAGCTCATGTAAGAGGGAAAACCTATAGCTCTTATCAGAAGATTTGTATTGAAAGAAAATGACTTAGATTATAGCAAAGGCTTAGTAAGTACACAGGTATATTTCCTTGCTTTGATTTAAATAAATAATTTCAAGTTTATGTGTACCATTTTTTTAAGTGATTACCTGCTTTACTTTTTCAATTAACCAACTAAATTCTGGTGCAAGTGGCTGGGTATCAAAGTATTCATTTCAAGTGAGATATTGTTCTGGGGACTGGCACTTTTATTTAGAAGTAGCAGGGAAGATTATAGCTGGAGAAAAGGCAGTCTAGAACACCAAGTTTTGGAAAGTTCTGGAGCTTAAAGACAATTTGCCTACAACTTCATCTACTTGAGCTACTCCAAATTAGGACCACAGTTGCCCTATTCCACACAAGCCTTGAACTTTATAATATCTTTTGGTAGTTTTGCTCCTCTTTCAGGGCAGCCTGCCACTGATTTTAATCTAATTTCATTTGCATACAATGAATAGGAAGTGATATGGCTCTCTGGCCACTAAAAATTCATGCTATTACACTTTGGCCCAGGAATTTAACTCAAGTGGTACCGTGCCTATCTTTGGAAGCACAGGGGTTCAAGTTAAATCCCCAGTGCCACAAAAAAAAAAATCATGTTATCCTTTCCATGGTGCAGAGATGATATTAAGAAATTATTTCACAGACAGGAACTATATCCTCTAGTTCAGTTTCCATCCAGCTACGGTTTTGAGCCAGGACTCATTAATGAAATATGGCTTGAAATGATATCTAGCACTTCTAGGCTAAGGTTCTGATGAGTTTGGTATACTTTATTTGTGGTCTTTCTCTTATTGTCTGTATGCATAGGATTCTGATGTTCTCAGGGACAGTAGAGCTACAAGGTTGAAGCTCAAGTCCCTGAATCAGCACTGTGGGCGTATCACTCACTTGCTGACCAAGAACATGTATACACGACAGGCATGTGTCCTAAATTTGAAGAGTTGATCACTACAGTAGTGAACATTATGTTGCTTTCATACAGGGGCTGCTCACTCTAAGGTTTGTCCTATTTATTATTGTGGTCCCTTCCTCAGCTTACCTTAGTCTCTTCTCTCTCACTGGGATTATTTTTCTTATATATGAGCTATGGATTATTCACCTGAGAGATCTATACAACTGAATGAAAAATGTTGTCTGTAAGTATATTTTTCGGGGGAGAGGGTTTTTGTAGGCTTCTCATAGAAGCCTGGGAGCCCATCACATTGTTATGAAGAGCTGTTCTAAGAAATTTTCCTCTAATGTCTTATTCCTAATTTAATCTATGACTTTATGATTTACCAATCTGAATATCTGTGAGTAAACCATTGATGTAAATTAAAGAGAAAGCAAAAGTAAAGCACTCTAGTCAGGTTGTGAAGTAGAGGCATGGTGTGGAATGAACAGAATAGTACACTGAGAAAGCTGAAAGGAAGCACCCTCTGGGCCTTAACAGATGCACTTCTGCCATAGTAAGTCCTGGCTCAGAGTGTCTCCTAATGACCTCAAAGTCCTACCATGTTCCTTTGCAAAGACCTAATTTATGGCCTAGGACTAAGGAGATTTTGGTTTTGTATATTCTGAGAAGTAATTCTACTCTAGCGCAACTCATATATCCTAAGTTTATGTCCAGAAAAACTGCTTTAATGCTATAGCAGGGAAAAATTGGCCTGCAGGATCTGCAAGGGGCTGGAAATATGTGACAGTGAGCCATGCCTGTCCAAAGCACTGAAAATTATTGGGTTGCACTAAGGGTCTCTAGAGGGTTCATGATTCATACGAAGGTGTCTAGTCTCTTCAGAGGCTAGGAATGACCTGAATTCTAAGCCAGGGATTGACATAGAGATTCCCATTTCCTTTGGTGTCTTTTAATAGAGCAGATATAAATACATCACTTTCATCTTGAAGGAGGGTGAAGAATTATGGTGCCACCATATAAAGTCCTTCCCTCTAAGAAGCTAGCATGCAAGTAAGCTGTAGAAAGAGGTAGAAATGTTCATTCAAGTAAGTTAAAGTACTATTACTCTTTTAGGATCTTCTTTCTTTTTTATTTTTAACTAGAATATGCAGATATAGTCTCTTTTTGCCTTGATTTTTAGACAAGATTTCATATGCTTTTTTTCATGGACATTCTGGACCTTGATCTAAACCTGGAACATTGATCTAACCTAGTGGTTCTTTAAGTATCATCTCCAGACCACCACCATCAGCAAATTTTTCCACACTACCCCAGACCTGCTAAATCAGATATGCTGGGATGGGGCCAAGCAATGAGTTTTAACAAGACCTGCTGGTCATTCTGATTCATGCCTAAAGAAGAGAACCTTCACTGGAAGTCTGCCTTTCACTGCGAAAATTTGACTCATCCCATCTCTTAGCAGATACACATCCATTCTCTTCTAAGACTAAGGTGAAGACTTTTGAAGGGAAGGAGGGATATTTAAAAGCCAAGTGGCAGAAAAAAATTACCTTCTGAAAATTTGATGGCTTTGTATACAGACGGTATCTACCTTACAATGGTTTGACTTAATGAGTTTTTGACTTCATAGTGGTGCAAAAGTGACATACATTCGCTTTCAAGTTTGCCTAGTGATATGTCATACAGTACTCTCTGGGCAATGCTGGGCAGCAGCAGTGACCCACAGCTCCCAGTCAGCCCTGAAATCATGAGGGTAAACCACAGATACTAACGCATATGTCTAGAAGCTGTGGCTTCTTTCTCTTCCCTTCTCACCTCTCCACTTTCTAATGACTAATGTATATGTCATTAAGCCAGGATGTGCAGTAGATGAGGTGCATTTTAGATTAAGAAATTCCAACTTGTGACAGGTTTATTGAAACAGGATTCCATTGAAAGCTGAGGTGCTTCTGCATGGTGAAACACCCCTCATCCAGTCATTCCTGGGTCTTCTTTCTTCTCTGGTGCTCCCATAACTAGTAATGTGTGCACAGGCCTTCTAGGCACTCAGAACCCATCATAGCCTGCTCTTACTACAGGAAAGCCGTTTCTCTCCCAATGGAAGATAGGCTGATAAACTCTTTCACTTTAATCTACTCCGTTAGATTATGTAGCTTGCAAAGCTTGTCTGCCTTTGGAATTTATTAAAAGGAAGATTGCTTCTTAATGCCCACAGCTTTAAAGCAAGCATTTGATACAGAAGTCACTGCCCTACAGCCTACGACACATGCAGCTATCCACCCCATTTGAAGTGTTCTCCTGACTCTCTCCCTTCTCTTTTCCCATCTAATTACCACTTCACTTCTTGCCTCTTTTTTCTTCTGTTTACTCTTTCCTTTGTCTAGGCCCAATACCTCCTAAGATTGTACTTCTCAACATTTACTTTGATTTATCTGGGATTTTTGTTTAAAACCCGGACTTTTAGGTCTGTCTCAATGAACCAAATTAGCATAAGGGAGTGCAGCCGAGGAATCAGCCTCACAAACATAGGACCTGGAGATGCTAAGACTCACTGGTTTACCACTCACTGTTGCCAGTCTCTGAAGAGTGGTAACTGACATCTGGGAACAATCCTGTTCAGGAACTGCAAGGTCAAAACTGACCAGGCCTTCCTCCCTGCAGAAGAACTTTGAACTTAACTCTTGTCTTCACCTCTGGTAGAAACAGGGACTCGATGGTCCCACGTGCTGTGATGCTTCAGGGCAGAACTGCACTGGATTCTGCCTAACTTCTCAAGGACTATTGCTGACATCTGTCCTGCCCTGGCAAATCTTCATCTACATAACTTCTCTAGGACTATTGTTGGCCTCTGGGTCTTTTAGAATGTATTGAATGAAAGGTGTAACCAGCTTGAATCGGGGATAATAAAAGGTGTGGCAGGTTGGGGTCTGGGGTCTTGCTACCCAGAGCAGCATGGATCAGGCCCAAACTCAGCTTCTTCTTTAAGCCTCATTTTCTGCCTAATTATTAATTATTTCACTGTGTGCCATCAACTCACAGGAAACTAGAACTTAATGCAAAAGTTCTAGTTATGTTCCCTTCCTCTGTTTCCCATACTGATACATCTTGGGGATTAAGATGGTATTTTGTTCTACAGGGGCTGAAACAGGCTAAGCCACTTATCTGGCTGCTTTGGCAGTGTCCTGGCTTCTTTGTGGCTTTTACATTTATTCAAAGTGGCTTTGGAGAAAGGCTGAGAAGAATTATGGAAATACTAAACCCTGACACCCTGCCACAACCACCACACCATGTGATAGTATTACTGTCCTGCCCATTATTCTCCAGGATAGAAAAGATGCTGAAACAAAGTGATCATCTTGTTTGTACTTTAAATGAGCCACAAAGGTTTTACTTTCTTATCTATGCTTCTCACTCTTGCACCTTAATAGCCTATATGAAAGCAGGAATGTGTTTCCATTGAACTCCAGTGTTTATTATTACTTGATTTTCTCCCAAACTTGGGGACAGAAGCATCTTCAGAGTGGATGTGGATGTCCTTTCTGGGTTGTAAGCCACTACAGCAGGTTCTTCCCTCCCTCTACATCCTCCAACTTGCTTAGTGCGAACACTCATCACTTTTATAAAAACACAGGGCTTCCTGGAAGAACCCCTTAAATACTGGCACAAGATTTGGTAGAAAAAGAGCCTGGCTTCCTCATCCCCTAAGTGGAATAACTCCGAATATGATTAGCCCATCCCCCAGAGTTCCAGGGGGAGTGCTGCCCACTGTACACAGTGGTTATTTGCTTGTTAACACATGCAGCTGTGGCTTCTTTCTCTTTCCTTCTCATCTCTCCACTTTCTAGCTGATATTTCCTGGCACCAACTTCCAAAGGAACTACTAAACTTCTTATCTCTGAATCTGCTTCTAGGGCATCCAAATCAAGAGATCTTCCTCGCCACTAGCAAAACACAGATAAGCTAACAGCCCTGAGTGGACCCAGAAACTGTAAGAAACAGTAGTTGAAGGCAGTAGACATTTGCATCTGTAGCACTTGAGTAGAACATAGCATTTAACTAGCTTCGGGTTTCTTGTCTCTGGTCTCCATTCAAAATCTGGAGATACTGGGAAAATTTGATGCCCTATTTCCACTATTCCTCATCAATAAAGAGTCTTCTACTACCTAGAATGATGATGGAAGGTCAACAATGGTCATATTTCACCTTGCCATGAAGTGAAGACTCTGTGTTTTCCATTAAGAGGTTAAACACCAAGCACAATTCAGGATCTTGCAAAGTCTTCAGTTCACAATCTTGGAGAGTCCTTAGAAAGCACAGCATTTACATTTGTTCATTCTTGCAATGCTTATGAAGAACTCACTGCCAGTTGCAGTCCAGTGGAGGTGGAAGGAATGTGTGTAAGTTCTTTCTAGTCAGCTTGTTACTAGCTGGGACTCTGCAAACCTCCATCTAAGTGTCCTCATCATGCCACAGCTCCCACACCGTCTGGTCTAAATGAAGAAGTCAGGACCTGCTAAATGTTCTCCTGCCTGGCTCGCCTCCCACCTAGGAGAACCGTATCTTGAAATCACAAAACTACAAGTCCCTGCACTGACCAACAAGTTTCTATGGCTCTACTTTGTCTACGGAGTAAAGGATAAACTCCACATTATTTGTGCATCCAAGGGTTCTTTTTTTTTTTTTAGGTTTTTTTTGGAAACAGGGTCTCGCTTTGTGGTTCAGGCTGGCCCTGAGCTCAGCCTCAAACTCACATCACAATCCTCCTGCCTCTGCCTCCCGAGTGCTGGGATTACAGGCGTGAGCCACCAC
>PVIR01012849.1:0-43620 GCA_004026965.1 Petromus typicus | reverse complement strand
AGCTCAGATTAGCCTTGAACTCACAGCAATCCTCCTGCCTCTGCCTCCTCCAGTGCCAGGTATATGTCAACACATCCAGCCCTTTTTTTTTTTTTTTTTTCCATACCAAGGATCAAACTCGGGCCCTTGTGTGTCCAAGGCAGGTGCCGTACCAATTGAGCTGAATCCCCAGCCCTCAACTCCCACTTGTTAAAGAAGCTACCTTTCAGGGGGCCGGGGAGTTAGCTCAGTGGTTCCAGCACCTGTCTTGCAAGCGCAAGGACCCGGGTTCGATTCCCCGGTAACCACATAACAATACTGGGTGTGGAGACCCACACCCAGCAGCAACCAGTACCGCATACCATAGTGCCGGGCGTGGTGACTCACACCTGTAATCCCAGCACTCGGGAGGCAGAGGCAGGAGGATTGTGATGTGAGTTGGAGGCTGAGCTCAGGGCCAGCCTGAACTACGAAGTGAGACCCTGTCTCAAAAAAAAAAAAGAAGCTACCTTTCTTCCTGAGCACGGTTGGGGCCCCTTGTCACGTACCTGGGTGTGCCTGCACGTTTCATGGTCCGCTGTCTGCCCCACGATCCCCAGGTCTGTGTGTACCAGTGCCGTGCTATTGTTATCTCTGTGGTTTTGTAATATAAATCAGAGTCTGGCATTGGGACGCCTCCACTTTCTTTACCCAGAATTGCTTTTGTTTTGGTTTTTTTGTTTTCAGTTCTTTGGTTTTTTGGGGGCAGGATTTTACTATGCAATCTAGGCTGGCTTCCAGCCCACAGCAGCCCTCCTGCCTCAGCCTGCTGAGTGCTGGGATTACAAGTCTGTGTCTCATACTTCGCCGTTTCATTTTGTAAGTCTCTCGCTGGACATGGTAAGGCACGCCTGTGTCCCAGCCCTCAGGAGGCTGAGACAGGAGCCCCAGGGGTTTGAGCCCAGCCTGAGTCACACAGCAATTTCGAGGTCAGCCTGAACTATATAGTCAGATCCTATCTTAAAAAAAAAAAAAGAAGCACTATGAACAAAGAAGTCTGATGTGGTGCCACTCCTTGTAGGCAAATAGTGCGCGGTAGGATAAGGCTAAAAAATACACACATAGTTCTTTGTATTCCCATTAGCAAAGAGTAAGTAGTTTGTACATGTTATCGCTCTTATTCTTCACATTAGCTTTGTTAAGTAGGGACCATTCTTATCGCGTTTATATAGTTTCCTCCTGCAGTAAGCGGCACAGCCAGCCCGACTGAGCTCCAGTCTCCACTATGCAGTGTGCTCCTGGCCTCTCTCGAGCGGTTTTGGTTGTGTCCGTGACAAGGACAAGCAGCCCAGTCACCCCGGAGGTCTGCGTGGAGATCTTGGACCAGACAATACTTTCTTATACCACTGAATCAGTCGAGGAAAATGAGAAAAGTCATAAATTAGGCCACACACACGTAATTTCAGTTGGTGATTGGAATACACTGCTGCCCCAAGCACCGACTCACATGTCCCTCGAGGGTCAGATCAGACCCTGTGTTCTACGGTGCGGACCTCGTTGTGCTCCGCAAAGGGAGGGGCCTCGGCTCACGTTTTTTGTCTTTCTTTGTCCCAGATCTTGGTACTGGGCCTGACTTCTCGGGTAAGCATGGTACACATTTTTGGTGCTGCCCCTTTGAATTATCTAAGAAAGCAGGCCTTAGAGTTATTGATACAGAGTGTGTAAGTAATTACAACTTCTGATCTATAAGCAGTGAAGAAAAAGGATAATCAAATTTTAAACCGGCTAGAGTCTGACTACACTTGAACTTTTGTGTGGTCATAGCTAGGTTTTTACCTGGCGTAAGCTTGCAACCAGAGAATGCTTAATAAATGTTAATTGCCAAAAAAAAGTAACATCAAAAGATCCACTTGCAAGTCTGAGCAAAGGCTGGTCTCCGTCCTTGTACAAGTTGCATTCCCAGGAGGAAATCAGCGGCGAGAGGGGGCCAGCTCACACAGTTCTGCACCCGCTGCCCACAGCCGGCCGCACTCCTCAGGCTCAGCGCTGAGACGGCCGCCCTCGCCCCCACGCGGACCGCGGGCCTGTGCCCCAGCCCTTCCCCGAGCATTCACGGGCACCTGCCGCGTGCCACACACAAACCCGGAGCCGGGCGCCACAGTGCGCACCTGTGGTCCCAGCGCTCAGAGAGGTTGAAGCCGGGGGGTAGAAAGTTCAAGTCCAGGCTGGGCAACTTAGAGAGAGCCTGGCATTCACACTAGAACAGGCTGGGGATGTAGCTCAGTGCAAAGCTGATTCCGTCCCCAGTACGAGGGAGACGTGGTGGTGGGCACAGTCAGGTGACGATGTGGGCACAGGACAGGACATGCAAAGGCCCTGAGGCCGGGTCGCTGGCAGAGCTCCATGCCTGGAGCCAGTGAGGCACTGAGAAAGGAGAGTGAAGAGCAAGGACTCCTGGGGCCATGCAGGGCCTTGAGGGGGTTGGGGACAGTGTCCCCTTTGCAACCCCCAGAGGGAGCCAGCCAGCCCGGGCCTTGACTTCAGCCCCGTGTCCCCAGGGCTGTGACAGAACAGATCCCAGCTCATGAGCCCTTGTTACAATTCCCGGATGCGAGTATGGGGCTCACACAGTCAGATGCTTCCAGGGTGTCATGTCATCTAATCCCAGCCCCAGGTAGCAGGAGCAGAGAGCAAGAGCAGTGGCCGGGGTGAGTCATGAATGTGATTGTCACTCAGACATGTGTGTTGTGGCCATCTTCTTGGAAACGCACAGCAATCCTCCCGCCTCAGCCTCCCGAGTGCTGAGAGGTCAGCGTGTGCCACCATGCCCAGCCACCCTGTTGGGTCACGACGGCCCCCATGTTGACGTCCGGCTCCTGGGAGCATCTGCAGGCCCACACGTGGCCAGGGGACAAGCTCACACAGGAGCTGCCCCTGGTTTGTCCCTTTTTCTCCAAAACATACAAGACACTGCTGAAGGATGTTTATTTCCAAGGGGGAGGAGGGTGGAGTTGGGCTCCCGTCTGGGACGGGCGGTGAGTGCTGAGCCCAGGAGGAGACGGCAGGTCCAGAGAGTGAGGTCTCCCCAGGTCCCCAGGGGGGCATCAGGCCAGACAGAGGCGCAGCAGCTCTCCGCGGGTGCAGCCCACAAGGCAGCAGTGGGACGCGGGGTTGTAAGCCTTTAGGGCCAGAGACTTGTGGTCAACGAAGAGCGGAATGTCCCTGCCGGCCGCCGGCCGGGAGGCATGAAGCAGATGTTCACCTGAGGGCAGAGCGGGGTTTAGCCGGGACGGAAACCTCAGAGGACACCACATGCACCCTAAACGCCCATCAGGTGGGCAAATTCAAAACAGGAAGCCCTTTGGTTGGTTTGGTTTGATTTGGGGGAGGAGGGTGAGACAGTCTAACTATGTAGTTCAGGTTGGCCTGGAACTCTCAGAGATCTTCCTGCCTCAGCCTCCCCAGGGCTGGGGTCACAGGTGTGCGCCAATGTGCCTGCTGCCAGGAAGCACTATCAAGCACCACTGCATACTGTGCATCTATTAAATGCCCTCACGCACCCTCCACTTGGCCCCGCACTGCCCCTGCAGACCCCAGGTCTTTGCCAGGAGTAGTACTGGTCGCTGCTACGTCCCTGGAGGGACCCATTTCTGGTGCCCCCATGGTTACAGGAACAATTCGAGATAATTTTTTGCTTCACTTGGTTTTGCTCTTTGAGACAGGGTCCCCCTATGTCTGAGGCCAGCCTGAACTCCCTACGTAACCCTAGCTGGCCTCAAATGCTGAGTGATCCTCCTGCCTCAGCCTCCTAAGTGCTGGGATGGCAGGTGTGCACCACCACACCTGGAAATTTTGATTTTTAAATGAATTGCTTCAAACTGGGCATGATGTCACGTCACTCCAGCCGGCTGAGACATGAAGATCACAAATGTAAGTCTAGTCTGGACGATTTGGGGGCTTAGTGGGACCATGTCTCAAAATTTTAAAAATTGAGATCAAAATGTTGACATTTAAATCAGAACCCTGAGGGCTGCGGTGCAGGCATTGCCCATCGACCCTCCGCCCGCCCGCCCCGCGCGCTCACCGTTGTCGCTGGCCGCGCGCTCACCGTCGCCGCTGGCCACGAGCTCCCGGGTCTCCGGGGACCAGCTCGGGCCCCCGCACAGGCGCACCAGCGCGCGCAGGAGCTGGCGGCCGCACAGGCGCTCCCCAGCCGGACCGGCCCGGGGCTTGGACCGGACCAGGCTCTGCCACGTCAGCACCTGCACGGGCCGCGGGCCCAGCATCAGCGCCTGCGGGGGCAGCAGCAGCAGCAGCAGCAGCAGCAGCAGCGCCCGCAGCTCCATGGTGGCCGGTCTGTGCGCCCGGCCCGCGGGGCTCCCTTTATAGTCCTGCTTGTGGCCTTGGCAGGAGCCGGCGATCTGCGATCTGCGATCTGCGGGGTGGCCTTGCGGGTCAAGGGCGGACGGGGTGGGCCGGGGCTTCTCCCGGGCTGCGGCCTGTCACGCGCATCCCCGGAGCACTGTCGCGTGCTGCCAGGACAAGTAAATATGTAGCAGCCGCTCAGGTCTGGTCCCCGGAGGAGGAGGAGACCGGTCACTGCTGCGGCGGGGAGCGCATTCCGGTCGGCCAGGTGCACAGCCAGGTGTACGTGCCCCTGACCCACCCTGCCCAGGGCCTGCGCCGCCGTGACTGCTTTCCCGTGGGTCGGCCCCACCTGAGCCACATTCGTCGCGCTGTGTGGTTCTATTTGCTTCTGTATTTGTGTGAAATCTTCACAGGTTTTCAGTGAACGCAGAGCCAAGGAGCATCTTGCCAGTGTGTCAGCCGAAGCGCCGTCCTCTGTCCCGAGTCACCCCCACCTCGGGAGTCTGCTCTATAAACCTTCTGGGGACTCACGGCCGGCTCCCCAGCCCTCTCAGGAGCGCCCTATCCTACACTCGGCCTCTGCTCTTCTTAGAATTCATGCTTCCATCTGGGGAAGCCAGAACTTGGAGGACAAACAGGCGCACTGAGGCGCACAGAGCGATGGCAGCGCCACGCTGAGCCGGGACTCGGGCCGGAGCCAGGCCGACCGCGTCCCTGGCTCGGCTCCCCACTCGGGGGCCCCCTCGGGGCGCTCACGAGACAAACTGGTCCCCTCCATACGCTCCCAGCCCTGCGGCTCCTTTGGCCAAAGAGAGACAGGTGAGACCCTGGGCGGCCCCTCCCCCACGGGGCCCTGTCTGTCTGTCTGTCTGTCCCCACCTCCTCCCGCAGCCTTGCCCTGTGACACCCCCCCACCAGGGCACCGTGTTCCCTGCAATCAGCCAAGGCCTCTGCTCAGCGCCGCCCTGGGGGCAGCCAAGGCCACAGCTGGGCCCCGGGGACCAGAACTGCAGCCTCCAGCGCCCGCCAAGGCCTCGCCAGCTGCGTCACCTCCTCCAGCTGCCCCGGGGACCCCACGGGCCCCCCAGACATGCTCACTGCAGTGCAACTCATTCCACACAGCTACCCCACAACGCAAGTCTAGTCACAAAGCATTCTGGTGCCTGAAATCCTTTATTCACTCCACAAACACTCCGCGAGCTCGCCCGCACACAGCCCTCAGCCCGGCCCCCACGGAGTCCCACATCGGGGACAGAGCTGGACACAGACTCCGTGCTCGGGCCGGAGTTGGGCAGGAGGCACAGCAGGGACATGACGGCTTGGACTTTGCGGGACGGAAGAGTCTTCCGGGCTGCTGGTGAGGTCACCGCCCCATCTGGGGTCTCCATGAAGCCAAGGTCGAACCACTGGACCAGAGACAATGCAAAGACCAGGCCCCGAAGCGGGCCAAGGGCCACATCCGCCCACTACCCCCGGCCTCCGCTCCACAGCGCCTCCAGCTGGGGGCCCAGGGCGCTGAAGGTCGGCCGGTCCTGCGGGCCGGGCACCCAGCACCGGCTCATGAGCTCGCGGACCTGGGGGCGGGAGACAGTAGTCAGGCCCAGCAGCTGGAGTGCGGCCGGTCTGCTCCGACGCTCCCACAGTTCCCTGGGACTCCGCCCAGCTTCTCCCTGGGGTCCACCTTTTCCTCCTGCAGCTCCTCGGGGGCCCACACAGCCCCCGCCCAACTCCCTCAACACCTTATTCATCTTTTCCAAGGTTTGCTTTTGCTGATGCCCTCCTGATATTCCTATTTTAAGACAGGGTCTCAGTAAGCTGCCCTGACTGTTGAGAACTTGGGAACTTGAAACCCTCCTGCCTCAGCCTCCCAAGTAGCTGGATGACAGTGAGCTCACGCCTGGCTCATTTCCCACACATGCGTGTTTCCAGTGCTCTTCTTAGCTCCTGCGGGTTTCTGGCAGGGGCAGCAACTGGGTCCCCATGCCCAGGACACAGCCTCGCACACAGCTGGCACTCAGTAACTGTCCTGGCTTGGTGAAGCACTCTACTTATTTTGTGTTTTTGAGACAGTCTCTCACTGCGTAGCCCAGGCTGGCAGGGAACTCCTGGCGATCCCCCTGCCTCAGCCTCCCAAGTGTTGGGATGACGACAGGTGTGCGCTCCCATGCCGAGACTGAGCGTGCAAACATGAATGACCCGCGGCTGCCCGCCACTGGCCGCAGAGGTGTGCGGGTGACCCGAGCTGCCCTGTGCATGGAGCCCAGAGCCGTGTGACTGACGCTGAGTGCGTCTGGGACTCGACACAGGGCGGGAGGCTGGGACTCGACCCAGGGGACACAGGGCGGGAGGCCAGGACCCGCGTCGGATGCCCCCACCCGGCTCTCAGTCAGAGCGGAGGGGCGCCAGGCCTGGGCGGGGCAGACCGGACGCATTCACCTCCGCAGGGCAGGCAGCGGGCGTGGGCAGCCTGCAGCCCTCGGTCAGCAGCTCCAGCAGGCGGCAGAGGGCAGGGGCGTCCCGCTCACAGCCCATCATGCGCAGGAACTCCTGGGGGCAGCGCGGACAGAGTGGGGCAGGGAGGGTCAGGGAGGGACGGCGAGGGCGTCGTCGCGCTGGCCCGGGCCGTCAGGGTGCCCAGACACTCACGGCCGAGGGGCTGCAGCCCGGGTCCCCGAAGGTGAAGAGCTCGTACAGCACCACACCGAAGCTCCACACGTCCGACTGGCGCGAGAAGACGTTGTCCGCCAGGGACTCCGGCGCGAACCTGCAGTCGGGAGTGGAGGAGTCATGACTCGGCCTCAGTTTCCTGCCTGGCACAGCCCCAGCTGCAGGAGACAGACGGAGAGATCCTGGGGGGGGCAGGAAGGGGCGTGGAGGTAGGAGGAGCAGAGCCACGGGAAGGGTGGGGCCAATGTGGAGGCGGGGCAAGCAATGCAGAGTGTGGCCGGTGGGCGGGGCAGGGTTGGGGGAGGGGCCAGACAAAAGGCTATGCAGAGGTGGGAGAACTATGAAGAGGCGGGCAATTGTGTTGGTGGGCGGGGCTAAGGCTAAGAGAGGAGGGGTTGCCCCATTCAATGGAGAGGACTAGCCTGGATTGTAAAGGGCGGAGCTAAGGCTGAAGGACAGGCCAGGAAGCAGGAGGCGGGGCCAGCGATGGGCAGTGAATGAGGTCATCACAGGAGCAAAGCTGGGCGCTAGGAGGGAGGAATGAGGAGCAGGGAGGGGCCAGAGCTGGAGGAAAGGCGGGGCTAAGTAGGGGTCACAGCCACAAGGGGTGGGACTATGACTAAGGGAGGGGCTATGACTAGGGGCGGGGCTGCAAATAGGCGGGGGAGGTGGGACTGCACTGAGTGAGTGAGGGGAAGAGTTCTAGCTAGGTAGGCCGATAGAAACTTGGGCCCGAGGCCAGAGGCAGAGCCGGGCGGTGGGAAGAGGCCAGGCCAGGGGTGAGTAGGTGGGGAAACGGCGAAGCAGGGCAGGGCCTCAAAGTGGGTGAGAGATGTCTGAGGAAGGGCGGAACTAAAACTAGGCAGGGAAGAGCTGGGACAGCCCCATCTGTGGGCGTGGTCACGCATAGGGGCGGGGCAGTGGGGAGGAGTGGCTAGGCTACAAGTTAGGGGAAATAGGCAGGGCTAAAAGGGTAGGGTCAAAACTGGAGGAGGGGCAAGGCAGTGGAGGGGACTGGACGGTGGTGGGCGGGGACGCCATGTGTGTGGCAGGGCTGGAGATGGGTGGGAAAAGGGTGAGCGGGCCTGGGCTGGAAGGGGGCGGGACTAAGGGCAGTGGGCGTGGTGCAGCGCTGTGGGCGGGGCAGGTGCGCACCAGAAAATGGGGCTCTGGCCGGGCTCTCGCACCACGTAGTAGTCCTTGTCCAGCGGCAGCAACTTGGCGAGGCCGAAGTCGGCGATCTTGACATGCGCTTCGTTCTCTACCAGGATGTTGCGTGCAGCCAGGTCTCGGTGCACGCAGCGCCGGGAGCCCAGGTACTCCATGCCCTGGGGACAGGCACCAGGGCAGGCTGCGTGCACTCACAGGATGCTCCTGGGCCTGGGGACACCCCCCACTGCCTCGGCGCCCGACAAGTCCCCGCACCTTGCAGATCTGCGTGGCAAACAACAGCAAGCGACTGGTGTCCAGGCGCGCGCGGTGGCGCCGCAAGAAGTCGCGAAGGCAACCGCAGGGCAAATACTCCATCACCAGGCGCAGGCTCTGCCGGCCTGCAGGCCACAGCCAGCTCTCAGCTGGGAGGACCCTCCTCAGAGCCGCTCCCAGGCCCTGCATGGGGAGGCTGAGGCAGGAGAATCTCCAAGAGCTGCAAGCCAGGCAGGCAGCCGGGGCTACACAGTGAATTTGAGGCCAGCCTGGCCACATGGCAAAACCTTGTCTCACAAGCTCTCCTCCCACCTCCAAAACCTGCCAGGCGTGGTGACGCAGGCCTCTCATCCTAATGCAGGAGGCTGAAGCAGGAGGATCTCCTCAAATTCAAGGCCAGCCTGGGCTACATGGCAAGAGCCTGTCTCAAAACGGAAACTTCCCAGCCAGGACTAAACCCATGCCCGGAAGCTGTCGGGCCTGGGGAGAGGGTGTCCTGGGTGCAGGCTCACCCGGGCCGTAGCTGACGCCGCGGTACTTGACGATGAAGTCGCTGTGCAGCCCCTTGAGGATCTGCACCTCCCGCCGGAAGTCCCTCTGCTGGTCCGGCCCGCTGTGCTGCAGCTGCTTCACAGCCACCAGGGCGCCCGTGTTGTCGCCCAGCGGGTCGTAGCGGCACAGCTCCACATTGCCGAAGTTCCCCTGCGGACAGAGGCGGCGGCCAGTCCGTGCCCCGCCCGCGCCACCCCGCGCCCGGCGGCCTCACCTTGCCCAGCTGCGAGATGTACTTGAGGTGGCGCTCCTCGAAGATGCTGGGGTCCAGCCACGCGCACTGCTGGGCGCCGCTCCACAGCCCGTCCCGGGGCGCCAGGGCTCCGGGTGCGGGGTCGGACAGGAGCTCGTAATCTGCGGGCACAGGCGGAGGCTCGATCGGTCCGGGTCCTGGGCCGGGCCGACCCGGTCCGGGGGTGTGACCTGGCTGTACACTCCCTCTGCGCGCTCCGGCAGACCACGCGAGCCGCCTCCTGGGCAGCTAGCCAGGGTGCCCACACCGCCCTCTCATCTGCAGGAGACCCGCCAGGGACCCAAGGCCGTGGGGTGGGCTCCAGGAGGCCTGGATTACTTGACAAGACCATGTATCGCAAAAGGAGGAGAAAAGAAATAAAATAATTCTCACACTAGGGATGGCGCTCGGGACAGAGGCCCTGGGTTCAGTCCCTCGCGCCAGAAAAGAAAGTCAAGGGCCCAAGAGGAGACACCTGCCGGCCCCGCCCCTCCGGGAAGGCCACGCCCCTCCGGGCAGGCCACGCTCCCTATGGCCACGCCCAGCCCCGCCGGCTCCGCCCCGCCACCTGAGGTGCTGAGGCTATTGAGGTCCCGGATGACGGCGCGGAAGCTCGGTCTGCGGCCCGCCTCGTAGTCCATGCACTGGCGGATCAGCGCGGCCAGCTCCGTCCACCGGGGCGCGGGCAGCTGCCGCCGCTCCTCGTAAAACCTGAGCTTCTGCGGGAGAAAGAGCGCGGTGGGGTCCCCGCGGCCCGAGCCCGCCCCGCCCCCGCCGGCAGCCCCGCCCCGCCGGCAGCCCCGCCCCCGCCGGCAGCCCCGCCCTCACCTGGGCGGGCTCCAGCGCGCGCGTGGGCATGGGCGCCCCGCTGAAGACCTCCCAGAGCGTGGCTCCGAAGCCCCACTTGTCCGCCTGCGGGCCGAGCGTCCGCGCCTCGTCCAGACACTCGGGGGCCACCCAGGGGATCCGGTCGGCCAGCACTGCGGGGGAGGGGACGGCGGTCAGCGTGACGCCCCGCGCCCCGCACGCGCCCCGCCCCCGGGCGCCCGACACTCACTCTCCCGGCTCAGCACGGCCGCGCTGACCCCGGGGTCGCTGAGCTTGATGAACGGCGCGCCCCCGTCGGCGCCCTCCCGCGCCAGCAGCACCTTCCGCGCCGAGACGTTGCCGTGCGCCAGGCCTCGGTCCTCCTGCGGGGCGCCGAGCGGCCTGAGGACCGGCTGGTGCCAGGGAGCGCCCACCGGGCCCTGCCCCCAGCCCGGGCCCCCCCCCCCGCCTCGGGACGCTCAGGGCCCCTTCTCGTGCCCGCTCTTGCGGTCCACCCTGGCCTCCTGCCAGCCGCGTGCCCGCCGGGCTCGACCCTGCCTCCGCTGTTTCTCGGTCTGACCTCTTGATGAACTCCTACTCGGACGTCAAAGCCCAGCTCCTGCCGCCTGGGGCAGCCCTGCCCTTACCCAGCCTCACCCACTGCCACCCCCCACCATCCGGTCTGCCTCCCATGCTGCTACACACCGGCTCCTCACTCTACGATCCCCTCCCTTTCGACCTTCCCCAACTCTTATTCATGCTTTACAGCCCAAGCTCCACGTCCCTGTGGCCAGAGGAAGCCACCCTGGGCACGGCGGGTAACGGAGGCAGAGGGGCACTCACCAGATAGTTGAGGGCGTAGGCCAGCTGCTTGGTCACCTGCAGTTTCCAGCTGGCAGGCACCAGGTGGCCGCGCTTCAGCAGGTAGGTGTCAATGGCGCCCAGGGTCACAAACTCCTGCACCATGGTGGCTGGCACGGGGGAAGTGGGGGAGGAGGGGCACTCAGACCCACCCGGGCTGCCCCCAGGTCAGTGAGGGCGCCTTGCGTTAGCTCAGGCTAAACAGCTGAGAGCTAAAGGGCTGGAGCCAAGGCTCAGAGAGGCCGTGCAGCCTACACCAAGATGCTCAAGAGCTGTCCCACCGGTGGGCACGAGGTGTGGCTGGCATTCCTGCCTTCCAAGTCCCTTGCCCGGGGCTCCCCCCGAGGCACCCTTTCCAACTGCCTGTTGTGGCTCAACAATGCGCAACGCACTTTCTACCTCGCTGGTCTCCGCCCACGTTGTCTCTCACCTTGATGAACTCCTAGTCACACGTCAAAGCCCCAACTCCAGTGTGCCCTCTTTTGGGGAATTCTTTTGCTGCTCAGCCCTCCCTCACACCTCCCCCTGCCATCCACGGATGCTCTGTTGTCCCCTTCCACTCCTCAGAGCCTGTACATACTTTTCTTCAGTCCAAAATGACCTCCCGCCATCCATACCAAACTCACACGCCTGCTACAGAGCCCCCCTTCTTCCCCTCCCGCAGAGGAAGCCGCCCTGGGGACAGACACAGCCACTAGGAGACGGAGGAGGCGGCCGGGGCTCCGGGGCACGGGGTGGGGTGGGGTCTCACTGTCTCCAGCCATGCAGACGCCATGCAGCAACACGAGATGCGGGTAGGATACTTGGCTCATCAAACTGGCTGCTTCCAGGAAGGACTGGAAAGGGCGGGGGAGGCCAGATGTGTGTCCCAAGAGGCCACACAGCGCTGGCCCTGGTCCCACAAGGATCCTGGGGATTGAACTTGGGGCCTTTGCACTGAGCTACATCTGTACCCTTTGCATTTCTTTTAGTTGAGACAAGGTCTAAACTGCCAAGGCTCGATTCTACCTTGAGACCCCCCTGCCTCAGCCTCCCCAGTAGCTGGAACTACGGTCTTCTCCAGTGTTCTCCCTTCCCCCCCAGCCCCTCGCACCTCCACGCAGTTCCTGCGCTCGGCATCCAGCACCTTCAGCAGCACCTCCGTCTCCCGGGCCTCCCCGTCCACGCTCTCATGGCGGTAGCCACGGTAAATCTTGGTGAAGGACCCGTGGCCCAGGTTCTCGTGCTGGACGGCGGGGACAACAGGGCAGCCGTAAGGGTCGGGGTCCGACAGATGGGGACACAGAGGGCGGGGAAGGCTGCAGAGCTGCCCGCCGCCATGCCCGCCGCCATACCCGCTGCAAGCTGGGCGCGGGGATCTTGTGGAAGGTCAGCTGGCTCAGCACCGGGGGCTGCACGGGCGTCGCGGCGGCCGGGCCGCAGCCCCTTCGAACCACGATCAGGTTGGTCTTCTCTGGAGCAGGATGGGGGGAGCAGAGGTGAGAGGCCGAGGGTCCCCGAGAGTCCGTGCTCTCCCTTGGGTTAGGGACCCCAAAGGTGAGCCCGAAGTGCAGGCTCCACGGAGCTGTCCCTCTGACAGCGGCACGGAGGCCCCCCGTGGGGCCACGCTCTCTCCCCTAGACCGCCCCGGCCCGCAGCTTCTGATCCACGCCACCACCCGGTGCCACCACCGACACACAAAGTCCGGAGCCACACCTTTGGGAGCAGGGGCGCAGCAGGCGGTGAGGCTCAGGGCCACGCCGTCCACGTGCAGTGTGCCCTCGCGGCAGGCCGCCAGGAGCTCCCGGAGGCTGCCGTGCGGCCGGCTGAGCCCGGCCAGGGAGAAGCTTCCCGCGGGGTCGCGGCGGACCAGGCAGCCCTTGTAGTCGGGGCCCACCGGCGTCTGCAAGGGGAGGCGCCCTAAGTGGCCGACTGACTTGAATTTGAGATCCTCCTGCCTCAGCCTCCTGAGGAGCTACGATTCCTGGCACGTGACACCACCGCGGGCCTGAGGAGCACCCACTCCCAGGAGCCCCCGCCCCTGACCCCGGAGGAAAACCAACTTGGACACAGGCCGTGAGCAGGAAGCTGTCGAAGTCCTGTGGGCTTCGGCGCAGCACGTAGGAGCCCGGGACTGAGCCCCCGGCTTTCAGCTTGTGGATGGCAAAGTCCAGTCTGTGGGGAGGAAGCAGCAGAGGCAGCGGAGAGACGAAGAGGGAGGTCAGAGCAGAGGCAAAGCCAGGCCTGGCTCAGTTCTGCTCTTCTGCAGCCTGGGACCCGGCCCGGGACTCCGACTCTTCTCCCCGTCTCCTCCTGCCTCAGCCTCCCCAGCCCTCGCTTCCATCTGAGTGCTTGACCGCGGCCAGACCCCGGGCCTTACGTGATGGGGCCGTGGCAGCCTTCGGCCACCTCCTCCAGCAGCCGCGGCGGCGCCACCTCCTTGCAGAAGAAGTGTCGCGCGTCGTAGGTCAGGCGAAAGTAGCCGTCCACGAGCGCCACGAAGGACAGCGCGGCGGGCAGCGCCGGGAACTCGGCCTCCTGCAGGGATGCGGTCAGCGCGCGCCCAGCCTGCCCACCCGCGGCCGGGGTCCCGCACCCACCAGGATCTGGCTGTCGGCGCGCGTGACCGTGACCAGGCGGTGCTCGGCGTCCAGGCCCGCGCGAAGGGCCTGCTTGATGCTGACGTCCACGATTTCCGGGAAGTCGCAGAACTGCTGGAAGGGCTGCGGGGGCGGGGCTGCTCACGATGGCCACGCCCCGATGCCAGGCCACGCCCCGAACCCGCCTTCTCCTAACACCCTGTCAATCCACGCCCTGGCATCCTCAGGCCTTCCTCAGCCTTGGCAGACCACGCTTCTGGGGCGCCCACCTCGATCCCTACACACGCCCAACCCTCTGCCAACTCCCCACTACACCCCAGACAGACCTCTCCACCTCCCCAGCCAAATCCCGCCTCCTCCCCAGCTGTCCCAGCCCCTTGGAGTCCCGCCCCCTCCTCAGTCCCACCCACTACCTTGTGCCCCGCTTTCTTCCTACGTCTTACCATTTCCTCCAAGCCCCGCCCACCCGTGCTAGGTCCTCCTGTCCTGCCCCAAACACCGCCCACTTTGTAGCTCCCTCCCCTCTAGGCCACGCCCTCCATGGCCACGCCCACCATCCTGTCCCCTCCTCTTTTCAACCCATCAATCGTCTCCTTCCTCCAGGCCCACCCTACCTCAAGGACCGCCCACTGCTGCTCCCTCCCATCTGGCCACACCCCTGGTCCCCGCCCACACCCTCGCCACGCCCCGGGGCCGCGCCCCACGCCTGCGCACCTCCTGCGCCCTAGGGCTCCAGGCGATGCCGCTGCCTCCGGCCACGCGGAGCTGGCCACGCGCGTCCTGACCGCCCGCTGTCCACGGGAGCCCCACGTGGAAGGTCTCAGTGGCCCAGGCCGGGTGCAGACGCTCCAGGTCCATGATGTACTTGGCCATGAGCGAGTGCCGGTCGGCCTGGCAGGCGCCCACGCGGTGCAGGGCGCGGCGCACCGTCCTGCGGATCCGCTTGCGCGTCACGAAGCTCAGGCCCTGGATGAGGTCTCGCAGGCCGCGGGGCAGGCAGGACTTGTAGCTGCGGGACAGGACACGGGGCCTCAGGCGTGGCTCGGGGGGCGCACACGGAGCGGGGGCGTGCACCGGGCACACCTGGGCTCCCTCACAGATAAGGCACCCCCAGGGCACACCCGCCCGGCCCACCTGACGGTGCGCAGCACCTCCTGCGGCGGCCGGCCCTGCTCGCAGGCCACCCGGGCCAGGTCCAGCACTGCCAGGCTCAGGCACTCGCCCTGCTCCCTGAGGCCCAGGCCCACGGCGAGGCGCCCGCTCACCAGGTCACTGCGGTGCTGGGGACAGACGGGACAAGGGAGGTTACCGGAGCTCTACCCAGCCGAGAACCCCGCCGTCCGCTGCAGACCCTCACCTGGAAAAAGAGGTGTTCCAGGACGGGCAGGTCAACGATGGCGCTGGCCAGGTCCTTGCGGAGCCCGAAGCGGTGGCATTTGTCCAGCCCAAACCAGCTGGGGAAATAAAACCTGGGGCAGGGCGGAGGGGGTCCTGGGGTGAGGGGGGCACACGGGGGGGGGTTGCTGAGTGACCCCTGGACAGTGACCCGCCCTCTCTGGCCTCAGTATCCCCATCCGTGTAATGGGCATTGAGAATGCTGTTGGGGTGCAGGAAGATGATAACGTGGGGTGATCCCAGTGGGGGAGTGCTTCCTACCGGAGCCTGTAGACTAAGATTTGGGTGCCCAGGTCCTCCACAGAGAAGATGTGGCTCGGGGGGAACCAGCAAGACAGGTCCTCCGTGGCCAGTGCGAAGAGAGAGTGGTACACCGGCAGGATGCCTGCCAAGATGGCCGATCAGCTCCCTGCTAGGCCCCCATGTACACACCTCGGCCTCAGCCTCCCTCCCTCCTCCTCAGCAAAACCCCCACACCCCTCAAAGCTCCAGGGGCAACGCCAACTGTTCCGGCTCCCAGTCCGGTTACCCCACAGTCCGGTCCTCCCCTCTGGCCCCCTCCTCAGGGGCGTACTTACCGCTGGCCTTGGCCGCTCGCACACACAGATCCTCCGCTAGGTGGTCCCCAAAGGAGAAAGATAGGCGCTGGGGGGGCCCGGGACCCCGCGGAGGAAGCAACACGTGCAGGGCCCCAGCCTCTGAGGACGAGAGGCTACAGGAGCGCTGAGAGATCAGGGGTGTCTCCTCACTTGGGGGCGCCATGGCCGCAACCTGCTGGGACCGAGTGGAGACAGATGGGTCAGGCGGGACGGGCGCAGGTGAGGCACCCTTGACAGGGCCAGGGCAGACATCACCAGCTGACCACAGCTCCGGTCTACCTGACACCTCCGTGTCTCCCTGGCAACCAGCCCATCCTACCCAGGGCAGGGATGAGCCGCTGATCAGATGCACTGATTTGCCAGGTCAAAAACTGAAAAGGCGGGCACGGAGCTGTGGCTGTGGGGGGTCAGAGGGGTGGGGGTGGCATGGCTGCCGTTCCCTCGGACCCATCTGAAGCTGGGGCTATGTGATGCGTGGTATGGGGAGGATCTGGTTTGATGACTCAGACTGAGCAACTTAAAAAATAAATACTGTTAGGGGCCGGGATTTAGCTCAGTGGATCCAGCATCTGCCTGGTGAGTGCAAGGTCCTGAGTTTGACCCCTGGTACCACATCCCACAGTGCCGGGTGTGGTGGCTCACACGTGTAATTCCAGCACTGGGGAGGCAGAGGCAGGAGGATTGCTGTGATGTGAGTTTGAGGCTGAGCTCAAAGCCAGCCTAAACTACAAAATGAGACCTTATCTCAAAAAATAAATAAATAAACAGGGCCAGTGTAAGGTCCTGAGTTCAATCCCAAGTATCACAAAACAAAACAAACAAAAAACCCTTTGCTCTGAAACATCACACAGGCTGAGTTAGGATGGGACAAGGTAATGTTTTGTTTTGGTTTTTTGTTTTGTTTTGTTTTGTTTGGAGACAGGGTCTCACTATTTATCCCAGGCTGGCTCTGAACTCATAGTCCAGATTGGCCTCAAACTTGCAGTCAGCCTCCCGAGTCCTGGGATGACAAGGTTGTCACCATCCCCAGCTTGAAACAAAGAATTAATGTTTTAGCAAACTCACAATATGAACTCTTGTTGGTGGTGGGTAAAAAGCTCCGACTCCGGGTTCAAATCCCGGCCCCTTCCGAGGCCCAGGTGCACAGCCCTGCAGAACAGAGAGCCCAAGGACCTCGTCTGCAGCTGTGCAGGGGCCGGCTGCCTCCCTTGCAGGGTAATCCACATGACCTCGTGTAGCCCTTGGCCAGGGTTCACTTAATGCCTGTTAAAGCTAGGAACGGGAACTCTGCTACTGATCCACAAGCCCCCTCCTTGCGAAATTACCCAAGCTGGGCTTGAAATGGCGATCCTCCTGCCTCAGCCTCCTTAGTAGCTGGGATTACAGGTCTGCACCACCAAGCCAACTAAAAACCATGATTATTGTTTCTATTAAACCTGAGAGTGAATCCCTGGCCCTCTGCTCCAGCCCAGGACCCAAGGAGGGGCTGGAAAGTGAGGTCCCAGGACAGCAGCCTTTGAGGTACGTGTGAGGCTAGCCCCAGTGCCCGGGCGGGTCGGAGCCGAGGCCCAGAGAAGGTCTGAGGGACCCCAGGATCCTCCATCACCCCCCATCCCCGGCCACCGTGAGCCCCTCACCCCGCAGTGCCCCGCCGGAGTCACAGGACCCCACCGGCTCCTACCTGGCGTGAGAAGCCCCGGACTGACAACAGGAAGGCAAGCCGGGAGGCCGCGACAGGAAAGTCCCGGTGCCGCCTTCCTGTGCGGCCTCCACTTCCTGAGTGCTGCCATTTACCGAAAGCCAGGCCCACGTGGGGCGGAGGGCAACAGGGCCCGGCGGGGGGGCGCCTTGGGAGAAGGCTGTGTGCACTGTGGAACCCATTTTGAACTCAGGGAAGGGAACCAGCTGCCTTTGCTGAGGAAGGTGACCTGGAAGCAGGCAAAGGTTAAGTCCTTCTCTGACATCTTTCTCCAGAGCCTGGGACACCCCAAAAACAAACCAAGCTGCCAGGCGTGGCGGCACACCCCCGTCGGCCCTGCACTCAGGAGGCCGAGGCAGGACGATGGCCCTGAGGTCCCGGCCGGCCTGGACCACGCGGAGTGGCGTCTTGTCTCAAAAGAGCGAACAAAACAATCCTCGGCCAACCTTCCTTGACAGTGTGGCCCACAGTTCAGGGGGCGGCGGGGCCGGCCGGGGCAGGTGTGGGAAGCCGGGCGGGACTCGGTGACACGCAGGCGTGGGGAGGGCGGGCGTGCCCTTCGGGACGGGGCTGCAGGCCCTGCGGGCACTTCCTGAGGGGCTCAGTTCCCGCCACACTTCCACTCCCACAAAGGTCAAGGAGCCTCTGAGGCGCCGAGGGCACCTGCATGTTGGTCTCTGGCACACTGAGGAAGAGCCACAAGGAAGTCGGGCGCAGACAGGTGGCACCTTCAGCCGCAGAGGGGGCATGTGCCAGCAGCATGAGGAGCTTCCCGGGCAGAGCCAAGAACCAGTCCAAGAAAAGCAACTTGAGCGGTTTAGGTATCAAAAACAACATTTTTAGGTGGTAATTAGGCTTGGAGCCAAGGCCTTCACATCCAGATTACCCACAGTGCTTTTCTCTTTCTTTTTGAAACAGGCTCTTGCTGAATCACTAAATTGGCCACACCACACCGGGATCCATCTTGTGATCCTCCTGCCTCAGCCTCCCAAGTAGCTGGGGTTGGAGGGGAGCGCCGCAGCACCCGGCTGTTTACAGTTCTCTGCTGTTTTGTTTTGTTTTATTTTTGTTTTTCAGGCAGGGCCACCCTATGCAGACACACAGCGATCCTCCTGCCTCAGCCTCCTAAAGCCGGGATGACAGGCGTGCACCCCGGCCCAGCACTGCAATGTGTACTGTTTGATTCACTGCCCGCAGTCCGTGTGCTGTTCCTTTCTCTGTGCACAAAAACACTTTTCCAGACCCAAGAGAACTCAGCTGCACCCTGGGCATGAGCCCCTTTGGTTTTCAGCAGAACTGTGGCCTCAACCGTCCGTGTCACCAGCACCAGGTGTCACAGAGCGAACGGAGGGCGCCGCAGGGCCCACGGTGACTTCCTGTGGGGGTGGGGTGGGGTCCGAGGAGGAGGCCGGGCTGTTTCCCTCCCCCTCTGCCTCTCTGCTTCCAGCGGCTGGTCGCCGTTCTGCAGCAGCACCGGGTGGCCTGTCATGCACGACGCATGTCACCACAATGCCCCGCGGTCCCTCCGGGGTGCTTGGGAGATGACGGGAGTTTTTTTTCAGTACTAGGAATCGAACTTGGGACCACGCCCTTGCTACACAGGTACATGACCGCTGAACTACAGCCCCAGCCTAGCTTAGCGTCTTGAGAGGGAAAAAAAATTTGAAGCTCATGTTGTATCCTGCACCTGCAGTTGATATTTTTTATATTTTTACTTACAGTGGTAGCGTGTTCTGTTTTTGTCTCTTTTGAGAGAGGATCTCACTACTCAGGCCAGGCTGGCCTCACGCTGTGATCCTCCTGCCTCAGCCTCCTGAGCACTGGGATCACAGGCGTGAGCCATCGTGCCTGGCTCTTTATTTTACTTTGAGAGGTTACCAAGCTGAAGCTCAAAGTTTTCCTGCTTTGGCCTCCCAGGTCTCAGGGATTCCAGGCCTGTGCTGCCACAGCAACCACACTGCATTCTCACCACCAGAAAAAATGGAAGATGGGGCCGGGGAGTTAGCTCAGGGGTTCCGGCGCCTGTCTTGCAAGCGCAAGGGCCAGGTTCGATCCCTGGTGACCACATACCATACTGGGTGTGGAGACTCAACCCAGCAGCAACCAGTATGACACACCACAGTGGCCAGCGTGGTAGCTCACGCCTGTCATCCCAGCACTCGGGAGGCAGAGGCAGGAGGATTGCTGTGATGTGAGTTTGAGGCTGAGCTCAGGGCTAGCCTGAACCACAAAGCGAGACCCTGTCTCAAAAAAAAAAATGGAAAATGGAAAAAAGGTTTTTATAAATCTCATTGATAGCAGTAGTGAAAGAAAAAAATTAAACTATTGCTGTGATCTGTATGTGTCACCTGAGAATTGCTACGTGGAAGCCCACGGAGCAGAACAGGGCAGAGCACCTGCCTCGAATGTGCCTGGCTCAGAGTTCAGTCGCCCGCAAAAGAATCAAACAAAACTAATCCATGCTGGATTTGCACAGATTTTTTTTTTTTTTTTTTGAGACAGGGTCTTGCTTTGTGGTTCAGGCTGGCCCTGAGCTCAGCCTCCAACTCACATCACAGCAATCCTCCTGCCTCTGCCTCCCGAGTGCTGGGATGACAGGCGTGAGCCACCACGCCCGGCACTGTGGGATGTGGTACTGGTTGCTGCTGGGGTGAGTCTCCACACACAGTATGGTATGTGGTTACCGGGGATCGAACCGGGTCCTTGCGCTTGCAAGACAGGTGCCGGAACCACTCAGCTAAATCCCCGGCCCTGCACAGATATTTTTATTTCCCATCCTTCCTGAGCCATAAAGGGTAACGACTGTTGACAGAGCATTTCCACCGAGTCCCATGTCATGTACGACCTAGAGCCTGCAGCAGGTCCGCGGGGGCTTGCGTGGGCTCCACGCAGCTGCGACACCGTTTTCAAGGACGCGCCCAAGTGGCCAGGCTGCGGGACCGGAACCACTCCCTGTAGCTGCCTCCATGTTGAAGTCAGGGTTTACAAGGGAAGAGACAGAACATCGTTTACAAGATTATTTTACAATATTCCCCCCAAAAGTAAAACGCAGAGGATCTGTCCACGCAGCGGAGACCCAAAGGGTCCGCCCGAGGGCCCGGGTCCCACGGCGACGTCACACGCGACTCCGTATCGAGGATCTGTATCTCCCAGGAATAGTCAGAGGCCAGTGGAAGCTGGAGACTGTGCCAACGGAGTCAAGGGTCTGCGCCACCCGGCAGAGGGTCCGCACAGAGGGTCCGTACAGGATCCAGGAACCCGGGCTCCTCTGCCCATCGGGAACACGTCCCTCACCTCAGCCAGCTTCTCACAGAAAACCCGTGGCTATCTTCCCCCCACCCCGGTTCTGCCCGGGTGGGTCCCCCGCAGTTGGAACCACGCTGACGCAGCTCAGCGGAGCACCCCACGGTGACCACGGGGGACAACTGTCTGCAGAGGACTCTCCCCACTTGGAAACAAAAGTCCACCGACTCAACCAGGAAACCGCCGAACAGGCCGGGGTGGCGCGCACCTGTGATCCCAGCACCAGGGAGGCTGAGGCAGGAGGATCACAAGTTGCAGGCCAGCCTGGGCAACTGAGTGACTTAGCGAGACTTGTGAGAGTAAAAGACAGAGGGCTGGGATACAGCTCGGCGTGCAGGGCCGCCTTCCATCCCCAGCAGTGGGGGAAAGGAGCCTGAAGATGTGACTAGATCCTTCGCCACAGACGTGGGTCTGTACGTGGCCTGGCAGAGAGGCAGTATCGCTCATCATCAGCGAAGCACAGGGCAGCGCCACCGCGAGGGACCCGTCTTGTTACTCATACACAGGTCACCCCCGGTCACCCTCCTCTTCCTGTCCGTTTTTCTTGCACTGGTGTTTTTATCCCCGGCCAGTTTGTGTTTCTTCCTTTGTTTGTGGCTGTGGGGATGGACCCGGGGCCCCGGAAGTGGCAGGCAGGCTCACCACGGAGCCGCACCCAGCTTGTTTTGTTTTATTTCGAGATGGAGGTCTCACGAGGTTGCCCGGGCTGGCTTCACCTTGAGATCCTCCTGCCTCAGCTTCCTGGGAGTGGGGCCCACAGGTGGCACCGCTGCGCAGGGCTGGCAGCCGTCTCTCGGGAAGTGGCCAGGAACTCATGTGGGCGATGGACGGAGGCAGCCGGCGCTGCTTCTCCCTGGCCCTTAACACATTTTTGGGCTGTGTGGAGGCACTTCGTGATAAATTGGAAAGATAAATATTTGGCTTAATAAAGAAACACACCTAACTGCACAGGATGGGGAAATTAATGAGTTATTAAACCTGCTGGCCAAAGGCTGACTAGGAAGCAAAACACCCTCAAAAAGCCCTATCAGTGACAACAACCAGGCCCAGAGCTGGCCAGTGGTGTGGTTGCCGGGCAGCGGGAACCTACCACCGGCCGCCCACCACCTCCCACAAACAGGGCGGCGGGGCTTCTCGGTCTGGGGGGTAAACTGAGGCACCGGCTGTCCGACAGGAGGGGAAGGGCTGGCTCTGCTTCCCCTGCCCCAAGGACGAGGACAAGAAGTTGGGGTGACAGGGAAGGGCTGCTCGTCTTTTTCTTGTCTGATCTAGTTTTTGCCCATTTTCTCTTCAGTATTCCTGGGCGTTTGATTTGGGCTTGTCTGGCGGTACCGGGGATTGAACCGGGGGAGTACTGACCTACCCCTCCAGCCCGTGATTTATCATTTCAACCAGGGGGTGGTGGTTGCACTCCTGCACTTAGGAGGCTGAGGCAGGAGAGTTAACGAGTTCGAGGTCAGCCTGGGCTGCGTAGGGAGACCCTGTCTCAAAAAAACAAGCACATAAAAATAAATTGTCCTCACTGATCTCAAACCTGTGACTCCCCTGCCTCAGCCTCCTCAGTAGCCGGGGTCCCCCATCCCCCTGCACCTGTCTCCTTCCCCCCAGCTGGTCTGTTCTGTCTGTGGGGGGCTGCGGGTGGACCCACCGCTAGCTGGGGCTGGTCAGGGGCAGCCAGGGCTGCAGCCCTAGAGCTCAGGACTGAGACCGGGTCTGGCTGAGTTTCGCAAACAGCTTTGGACACACACCAGGCTGAGCCTGGCCCGGCCGTCCCGGCTCCAGCTGCGGGGTCAGGACGACCAGGCCTTGCAGATAGGGGAGGCCCTGGGCCAAGGCCGGGCTCTGGGGCTCCCCCACCCCCGCCCAAGGCTACCGGCCCAGGCCCCGCCCGGCCCCAAACTGGGGGAAACTGAGGCCCGCGGGGCCACGCGCCAGAGGAGGAGGACGGGTGAGACCGGACCCGGGTGCACCGCTCCCATTTCCGGGGCTCCGGGGCGGACTCAAACCGAGGCTCTTCTGCCCCCTGGTGGGTACCGCCGGCCCCGCCGCCGCCGCCAGGGAAGCTATGCCCGAGTCCAAACGGCCGAGGTGAAGCTGGAGCTCAATAGGAGGGGCCGCCAAGGGCAGAGCCTCGGGTTAGGCAGCAGCTCCTCGGATACGACACAAGCGACAGAAAAGGGGATCTCATACAAATTACATTTTTTGCCAGGCATGGTGGGGTACGCCCGTCATCCTAGCAGTATGGGAAGCTGAGGCAGGAGGATCTCCAAGAGTCTGAGACCAGCCTGGGCTTCGGTGTGAGTTCAGGGTGAGATCCTGTCTCAAAAAACTAAAAAAAAAAAAATGTAATTTAAAAAGGAAACATGCTAAGGGCTCCCTCCCCTGTCCTGTCCTGGCCCTCCCCCAGTCATTGCCTTGTTTCTTCGTGTCCTGGTGGGTGAGATTTCTTTTCCTCCTGCTCTGTCTTTTGTATCTAGTTGTTTCCTTTCTTTTTTTTTTTCATTCGGTTTTTTGAGACAGCGTCTCACTGTGTAGCCCACACTGGCTTGCAGCTTCTGTTGCTGCTCCTCCTCCTCCAGAGCTGGGACAGCTGGCACAGCTGGCAGCCACCACCACTTTCTAGCCGTGTCCTTTTCTCCCAGGAAGGCTTCAGGGCTTCTGTGGGCCTGAGAAAATGGCTCAAGCGGAAGTGCCCTAAGGGTATGAGCTGGGGCTGGTTCTTCCTTTGCTTTTTGTTTGTTTTTCGGTCCTGGGGATGGAACCCTGGTCCGTCCCAAGCTCTAGAGCTGTTTCCAGGGCCCCCGACCCTCCCGGCTGCAGACCCCGAGATCTGTAGGAACAGGAGCAGAGTGGGGTTTGAATCTCACCAACCAGAAAGTGAGAACTAGACCCCAAATAATAATAAATAGCAAAGATGGGAACACGGATGCACCCCGTGATCCCAGCACTCGGGAGGCTGAGGCAAGAGGATCGCGGTGAGTTCAAGGCCAGCCTAAGCTGCACGGTAAGACCCTGTCCCAAAAAACCAAAATGCACAAATAATAAATAATAACACTCCAGGGCTTTTTTTTTTCTTTTGAAAGCCAGGATCTCTTTTAGTGGGCTGTGGGGTGGGCCAAGGGTCCTCACTGCACAGCTTGTCCATCGCCTGCCTCTAGAATGCTGAGGCTTCATCACATCTGGAAGCTCCAGCGGGTAGGGAAGGGCCAGTGTACAGGGCCTCAGAAGGCCAGCCCCACTGCGGCCGGGCCTGCGACTGCGCCGTCTGGCTAGTGGAGCCACGGGCAGCATCGAGGAGCCGGGCACCTCGGCCAGCCTCCGTGCACCGGCAGCTGCTCCTCGATGCCCGTGACCCTGGACGACATACTCCAGCTCCAACACGGTGCCGACTTCACGGCGTCTGTGAAGCATGGTCTTGTGGCGCTGGATCGTGAGGGACACATCCATCCCGGTGGCCGCTTCTCACATCACGCAACGACGCCTTAAGTAATGTTTGGGGAGAACATCTCTAGGACAAAAATATTTTTATTCCCAGCAGGAGCCCTTCAGAGCCGAGCAACCAAACTGTGACCCCAAACTCACTTCTTTATCATGAAGCACCCGCACTGTGATGAATCCTGAATGTGGAGGTTTGGGTTAGAAACACAACCCACACATTAACATCTTATTGTCATGAAAGAAACACACATTCACAGGCGCAAACAGCTTCTTCCGGAGAGGAGTCTGTGGCCAGCGCGTCCCGCAGTCCCAGGATCCGGCCGCTGTGTGCACCGGCCCGGCCGTCAGACTTTGGCTCGGGCGACCCTCAGCAGCACCCAGCCATCTTAGTCTGCTTGTGTCCCTGTTGGGAACTTCAGACGATTTTGTATTTGACACACACCGAGTCCCTGACTTACGAACAAGCACAGCCAGTCGCGCTGCCCTCTGTCGCAGCAGACAGTGCGTGCTGCTTCCGCTCCCACTCCGGACGCGCTGTCCTACCACACACCGCGCACCCCCGTCCAGGAGACACCGGCAGCACAGCTGGGACAGGGTCTGGGAGACACCAGGAGCTACTTGTGGGATCTGTTCACATCTAGGAATGTTTGGGACGCGAGGTCCATTCCTATCCGTGAAAGTTCACAACTTGAATGGTCGCAAGTCGGCACCTGACAGTAATTCAGAGCTGAAAAGACCTGCTCACAAGCATAACACGACCCGAACAGAGTGAGCAGACCAACCCCAAGTGCTTTCATGGACTTAAAAGTATTTGGCAGGGAATTCCACACTTTCAGGATTTCGTTTTCCGAAGTGCCCACCGCACCGTCGCTTGCCAACCCCTCGCACTCCATCTTTTCTATCTTCTCCAACGTTGCGCGCAAGTCACAGAATTTATTTTTCCAGACGTAGCTTTCCTGGAATTCCAACAGCTCCATTTCCAGATTTCCATAATCTAACCATTGTAAGCAGGAAAGAGCCAGTTCTTCACATCTGACTTTATCCGGACAAGTAAGAAAACACAAGGTTGTCTCCATCTTGCGAAACTGTAAAAACCTGGTGCTGAAATTCTCCTTTGCCGCTGCAACCATGTTAGAAAATTCCTTGTAGATTTCTTGATGGCTTGGAAGATTGTCAACCCATGTGGCAGAACTTTCTAAGAGCATTTTTAGATTTGGAAAATATTTCAGCTGTCCACTTTCAAGATCTCTTTCAAAAACCTGCAGTTTCCTCTCAAATGTTTTGATATCACAAAACATCCTTTCGGCTGTTTTCCCCACCCCCTGGAGTTTGTTGCTCAGGACCCTGAAGTGTATGGTAAAATCTGTAAAGAACATGAGGTAGCTAAGCCAGGCGGCATCGGTGAGCTGGGGATAGTCCTGCCCTTTCTCATGCATGAACAGCCTCAGCTCATCCAAGCAGGCTGCGAATCTCTCCAACACTCCTCCTCGGCTCAGCCACCGGATGTGGCTGTGCATACGTAACGCACCGTACTGAGCCCGAACCTCATCGAGAAGGGGTTCGAACTGTGGAAAATGAAGAGCCTGCGCCGCGATGTAATTCACCATTTTTGTGACATCTTGGATGATACCGTCCAACTTCTTCCTGCTTTCCCTCGTACACAGAGCTTCTGGATGTATAATACAATCAAACTGAATCACTGGGTGTTTTGCTTCTTTAACAAAGAACTTCATGAAGCCAGATGTCGCCCCCACCACACAAGGTGCCCCATCGCTTGTAACCGAAACCACTTTTTCTGGTCTTATGTCTTGGGACAAAAAAGCCTCCATCACAGCGCTGTAGATGTGTATGCCTTGTGTTCTTTCCGGCAAAGATACCAGTTTCATCAGGTCTTCTCTCATGAGGTCCCCAGCAGCATAACGCAAAATGACAGCCAGCCTCGAACGATTATTGATGTCTGTGCTCACATCCACGCACACGGAGTAACAGGCGGCCTTCTGTATGCCCGTGGCGGCCTGCGGACCAACCTCACTCGCCGTCTGCAGCACTGGATCTTTCACTGGATCTGTGCTAAGCGGCATGTCGGAGATGCGCTGCATAATTTTATCCTTGTTTGGGAAATCGTGAAAGAGGGAATCGCTCCCAGACAACATGGCCCTTTTGATAAAGTCCCCGTCCGAGACGGATTTACCATGCTTCGCTATGCACAGTGAGATCTGAAAGCTGGCAGCTGTCAGATACTGGGAGTGATATTTCCTTAATTTCGCTTCCAGAAACTCTTTCCTTTCCATTTCACCGAGTTCGGCGACACTTCTGTGGTTGGTGTCAAAATGCCGTCTGACACTTGATGTGCGACACACAATGCTGACACTGCACAGAAGACATAACGCCTTCCCATCTCGCTCAATCACTCCAAAGGACTCTGTCCAGGCCTCTTGGAACGATCTTCCGCTGTCTGTTTTCAGTTTTGCTTTTTTTGATGGAGTCATCTTGGGGGAAGTTCAAGGCTTCGAGTCTACAAAAACAATTTTTTAAAAAATGAAGCTTCCAATACAAATGAGCCCTATAACAAAAAATAGCGAACAGGATCAGTTAAGGCGGATTCCCCTTGACTTTGCGGACCACCAGCGCCAGGGGGCGATGTTCCACCGGTCCCCAGCTCTTGGCCTGCTTTGAAAAAGGCAAGAGAATATACATACATACATTCTCTATCTCGCAGGGGCTTCTGCAAAGTCACCACCAGCCCAAGCAAATGCATATCCTAGCTCTTATTTTCATAACTTCTTCACAAATATCATGCTTCAGATTCCAATATACTAGGAGACCTTAAAGGATTCTTAGAATATCTAGTTGCTAGGTCTTAAATTTTATTTTTTCATAAGAAAACTCAAAGCTAAAAATCTCTCACTAATGAAAACAAATGTCTTTAAACTCACAGCCAACCCAAGCAAATATACACATATACATATATAACCTTGGCAAAGCAAACCACTGACCGACCATACAAAAAGCTCTGGAGCGTCGCAACGCCTGACCTCATCGCCTGGCGCGGCAACTCCCTTCCGAGCATGCGCACACCGCTACGTGCCCTGTTACCTGTTGTTCCACAGCTGGGGATGCTGGAGCGACTGGACTCACGTTCGGACAGAGCAGGCTGTATGTTTGCTGCGGCACGCGTGCCATAAGTTCACCACCAGCCTTAAGCACATGGCTAGAGAACTCCCTGACACAAGTACTGGGGAGAAGACACCTGGGGTGGGAATGAAGCATCAGGGACTAGGAACACGCCCCGAGGTGCTATCAGAATGCCTACAACTCCCAGTGTGCCATGCGCGCTAACGCACCTTTAGGGCCAAGAGGGAACAGGCAAAGCCAGCTGCGCTGCCTCCTGGGAAATGTAGGCTCACTGCAGAGAGGTGGAGCTGTGAGTGTGTAGGCAGCCTCGGAACCAATGAAGCAGCCGACCTCTTTGAGCACAGGACCAAGAACCTAATAGGCTCACAACCCCGAGGGGGCGGGACTTCCGGGGGCGAGTGGTGGTGAGAGGCTGCGCTAAGTGAGGGACTTCCTTTTTGTGGGTGGTGGCACTCGAGGAGCGTTCGCCATGAAGGCCTCGGGCACAGTAAGGCGCTGGCGGCGGGGCTGGGGCCCGGGCAGCGTGGCGCGAGCCCCGGCGGGAGTGCCGGGGAGGTGGCGCAGGCCAGGCGGACGGCGGTGCGGCCCTCTGGGTCCCCTCACCGCGCGCCGCCCCCGCCTTTACGTTCCCCCGACATGGCGGCCGCCGCGGCGCCGCGTGGGGTGGCCGGGCCCCGCGGGGAGCCATCGCGGGACCCAGAGGATCCCTGCTTCCCAGAGAGGACGGCGTGGGACGCGGCTCGTAGGGCTGTGTCACCTGCCTGCTGGAGCCGTTACGTCTCGGATTATGAGTTTTTATTTTTGTATCGGGTTCCAACGCGGGCCCTTGGGCTTGCGAGGCAGGCGCCAGCATCGCTGAGCTAACTCCCGGCCCTATTTTCGTTCATTATTACTAAAAAGTAGGGGTTCATAAAGGTGGCTTTTATAAGGCAGATCACGGGGGCTAGGACTCGACCAGGTCCCCGCCTTCCGGGCTCCCTTTTTAAATTTCATTTGTTTTGTTAATTAGCAGGCAGGCTGTCAGGAAGTCTCCCGGGCTGGGCTTGAACTTGGGACTCTCAGCCTCGGCCTGTCGGTGCGGAGGTGACGGGCGTGTTCGGTGTGCTCGGCCTCGGTTGTGTTTTTACACGGCCTCGCTGCGTGGCTCACACCGGCCCTGCGTCGCCTGCCCGGCCTCCCCCGGCAGCAGTCCTGCTCCGACCTCCCGGGGGCTGGGATTCCAGGGGTGCGCCGCCGTGCCCCATCCCAGTCCGTTCTTTGGAGACGGGGTCCTGTTAAATTGCCCTGGTTGACCTTGACCTTGCTTACCCTCCTACTTTGGTCTCAGTTTGCCGAGATCGCAGCCGTGTCGCCGGACGCCGGTGGGACAGCTGCGGTCTCGTGCTGGGCTGAGCTCCGCAAAGACCTGGGCTCGGTCCGGGTTCTGGCTGCGGTGGACTCTGAAAACCCCAGGGTCGCTGTCGCTTGACCGGAGGCTGTGTTGTGGGTCACAGCGAGGCCAGCACTTGCAGAGAGCCTGGTGGCTTGGGGACAGGAAGGTGCTGGCCTGGGCTCTGCTGCCCACGGGGCGCGGGCGGAGCTTTCCTGCCCTCACCCTGCGCTGTGGGTCAGTGGTCGGGGCCAGAGTCGCCTGGGCTCTGGCTGGCGACCCCACTCTTTGCCCTCGCCTTTCAGCTTCGTGAATACAAGGTAGTGGGGCGCTGCCTGCCGACCCCCAAGTGCCGCACACCGCCCCTCTACCGCATGCGCATCTTTGCGCCCAACCACGTCGTCGCCAAGTCTCGCTTCTGGTACTTTGTGTCCCAGCTGAAGAAGATGAAGAAGTCTTCGGGGGAGATCGTGTACTGTGGGCAGGTGGGGCTGGGGAGGACTCCCCCCGCGGAAGCCCGCCCAAGGCTGAGGGCGAGGCTGTGGTGATGGAGGGCTCGGAGCTCGGTCGGTCTGGGGCGGGAAGCCCAGCGTGTTCCCGGAGAGGCCTGTGGAGGCAGGGCTGCCATCCCGCATCTCCTCACCGTCTCCTGCCCTCCCGTGCCAGGTGTTTGAGAAGTCCCCGCTGCGGGTGAAGAACTTCGGCATCTGGCTGCGCTACGACTCCCGCAGCGGCACCCACAACATGTACCGGGAGTACCGTGACCTGACCACGGCGGGTGCCGTCACCCAGTGCTGTGAGTCCTACGACCCGGGGGGGTGGGGGGTCCGCTTCGGGTTCTGTCCACTTGCACCTCAACCCAAGAATTGCCACTTCTGTAGTGGCGATTTAAACAGGGTGCGCACAGCAAATGGACCTCGTCGCCTTTGGGGGGCTGTGGCTGTGCCCGTCAAAGTGAATTTGGAGGTTCTACACCCTCTGGTCAGGAGCTGTGCGCCCCAAGGTGGGACCCCAGCGGTAGCTGCCAGGCCTGAGCACTACGTCCCGCCCCTGTGTCCCTGCAGACCGGGACATGGGTGCCCGGCACCGAGCCCGCGCCCACTCCATCCAGATCATGAAGGTGGAGGAGATCGCGGCCAGCAAGTGCCGCCGGCCGGCCGTCAAGCAGTTCCACGTGAGTGCGCGGCTCCCTGCGTGTGCCACTGACGCACGGGCCCTGGGGGGCACGGGCGGCCACACCTGGGTGAGCCCCAAAGCAGGCGCTGAGGGCCCTCACCCCTCTCGTCCCACAGGACTCCAAAATCAAGTTCCCGCTGCCCCACCGGGTCCTGCGCCGCCAGCACAAGCCCCGCTTCACCACCAAGAGGCCCAACACCTTCTTCTAGGGGCGGCTGTCACTCTGCCAATAAACTCACCGAGCCCACACTCAGCTGCTGTTTTCCTTCATGACCTGTGGAGCACAGGAGGGCCGGCCGGCAGGCCCCTCCCCCACCGCCGCGCTGGGGCGCTGGTCCTAGAGGCCTGCACGGCTAGTGGGCCTGCTCCTGGCCCCCCAGGTGGACCCAGCCTTGTCCCCAGGCTGCCAGTTCACTGCTGCCCTAATCCGCCTAAGGAGCTTAGGGTCTCCAGGGAACCATGGATTCCAAGCCCCAGCTGTTTGTGCAGGTGCCCTCCCCCTCCAGGTTCAGGCGGTGCCACAGAAATCCCCACGAAGTCCTCAAGAAGTACAGGTGGGAAGGAGGCACAGAGGCAGCTGGGGTGTCCACGGGGAGCCCTGCCCTGCCCTGCAGCCCCTCCGGGATCCTGGTGGGCCAGAGCCCCTCGGGTGTGAAGTCCCTTCTCTGAAGGAGGCCGGAGCTCTGCCCTTCCCTGCAGCCTGGTGCTGGACTGGCCACGCTGTGGGTGGGAGGTCTGCATTCCATCCTGGCTGCATAGAAAGGGGATTGTATCAGTTTAGTTTGGTGGGTTCAGGTACGGATGTCCAGCTGCGCTGCGCACTGCATGGCGGGGGCAGGAGTCCATAGTCGATGCCCTGGGAACACACTCCTGGCGTCCTTCAGGCCGGTGACCGCGTGGGATTAGCTGGGGTGCAGGAGCTCCTGCCAGTGCTCTAGCAGTCATCTTGGGCCGTGAAGTAATCGAGCACTCCGGAGTTGGGGTACCGACGCTGTGGTGTGCCTGCCTCTTACACCCACACCCGGCCTCAGACCTGCAAGGTCAGGACTTGGGGCTGCAGCCCAGAGCTGTGGTGCTGTGATGCGCAGGGGGGGCGTGTGCACGGTCCCGGGAGCGCTTGGCTGGGGGGGATGCAGTGACAGCCACCCGTCACTGCTGGCCGAGTGGACACCTCGGACTCGTTCTTCCTGGGAGGCACCAGACCATGGGGCTGAAGTCCTTGATCGGCGCTGTCCCCCTCCCGGCCCCCTCAGCACTCACGTTCTCCAGCCACTCAGTGGTTGAATTGGAGATCATCTTGCCTCAGCCTCCCAACAGCCAAGATTACAGGTGTGTGCCACCACACCTGTCACTCCCGAGCCTCCCATTGCACGGCTTGTACTCCTTGGGAAGGAGAGAGGTGCTTCCTGTGCGTGGCTGCACACCCTGACATCCCAGGGCCCTTTCCAGTGGGTCCAGTGCGGGCAGAGGTGGGGTTTGGGGCAGACACTAGTCGGGGTGGGTGAGGGCCAGGAGACCTGGGACGCGGGCCCCTCCAGGCACCCCAGTGCAGCAGTTGGCTGGGGCTGAGCCCCACGGGATGCAGCTGTAGCCCCCTGGCTAGGATCAAGGCCCTGCGACAGCTCTGCTGTCCGCCCCAGTGCCCAGGGCCAGCTGGGCGGTCACACTGGAGGTGCATGAAGGGGTTCGGAGAGGCCCTGGGGTCCCCAGGAGCCAGTCAGGGCAGGCTGCACAAGGAGGCTGGAATCCGCACGGGAAGTGGCCACACCACCTCCCGAGCTCCAGGACGCGATCCAGCCCGCCCCTCCCCCGGGCTCCCTGCGGGGCTTGCAGCTGGCTTTCCGGTGCTCGAGACTGGCTGCGGAGTCCTCAGCAGCCCCCCAGCGCCACGTCCACGCCTCCCGAGGCTGGGGAGGCCCTGCTGCTCCAGGCGCAGCCAGCTCGCGTCGCCCGCCTTCACGTGGGAAGCTTCCCGCCCCCAAGCACCTGTCCCTCCATCCATTCTTGTTTTGGTTTGAGTTTGCTGTGAGACAGGGTCTCCATAGTTCAGACTGGCCCTGAGCTCACTGTGTAGCCCAGACAGCAGTCCCCCGCCTCTGCCTCCCCAGTGCTGGGGCTGCTTACAGGCGTGAGCCGCCACGCCCGGCATGGTTGGGCTTCTTGAGGCCTCCGTACTTAGCCTCGCCTGGCCTTGAACGTGCAGCAATCCTCCTGCCTCAGCCTCCCAGGTGCTGGGCTGACACCGGCCCCTCAGCTCTTCCTCCACCTGCTGGTGTCCACCCCCTGGGGTGTTCTCTCCACCCCACCCCATCTTTCCCGTCTCTCCTCACTGCCCTCTGGAGCGGCTGGCGTAGTGCCCCGAGCCTCGGTGACCTGGAGCCCGCTGTGTCCCCCACCAGGCTCAGCCCCGGCCCAGTCCCCTGCCGCCTGGCCTGCGGCAGCCCTGTGCTGCGCCTCTGCATCGACTTGCAGACATCTGCTACCTAAGCTGTGAAGGGGACACCACCGCCCTTCTCGGTGGCCGAGGTGTGGCCCGGCCTGGGAGAAGACAGTGGAAGGGCCTGGGCTCCCCGCCTGACTGGGCAGCGCGCAGTGGGGAGACGTGGGCCAGCGCACTGCCAAGGGGCAGAGCCAGAGTCGCCAGGGCGCCACTTAGGCCCGAGGGCTCGGGAGGGTCGAGCCCAGGAAGTTGGGGGCCCAGTGGGGACCTGCAGCTGGCTCAGCCCGAGGGGAGCTCTGCAGGGGTCCCGCCTCCTGGCCACCAGGACGGCCACCAGACAGTCCTGTCTGTCAGAGCCGTCACAGACCGACAGGGTCCTTCGCCTGCGCAAACCTCTCCCCAGAGCCGGCTCACCCCGTGCGCAGAAGCATGGGAGAACAGGCGCGAGAGAACAGAGGGACCCCCAGTCCCTCATCTCCCCCTCGGGACCTGCGCCCCGAGGTCTGTCCCCAGCTGGGAGATTGCCCCCTAGCCCAGCGGGAGCCCAGCGTGTGGGACAGTGAGCTCCCGTCGGCCCGGGATCCACGCACGGGCCCGCGGGCTCCTCACGGCCAGCAGGCGGGGGGCAGGCCGGTGGGGGAGCCGGGCCTGGGCGGCGTCCCGGCCCCGGCCGAGCGCGGAGCGGCCCTCCCGGCGCCGAAAGGGTGCGGGTCGCGCCGCCTCTGGGGGGGGCGGGGCCGCGCCGACCCGGGGCCCAATAAAGCCGCAGCCGCAGCCGCTCCGAGCCCGCGACGCCCGAGGACGGACGGGGGACGAGGACCGCTGCCGAGGCTCGGCGCGCCGGTCCTGCCCTGCCGCGCACATGCCGGCCGCCGAGGCGGGGGCGCAGGCCGCCTTCGGGGCCTGGGACTACGGCGTCTTCGCGCTGATGCTGCTGGTGTCCACGGGCATCGGGCTGTGGGTGGCGCTGGCGCGCGGCGGGCAGCGCAGCTCCGACGACTTCTTCACGGGCGGCCGGAGGCTCGGGGCGCTGCCCGTCGGGCTGTCGCTGGCCGCCAGCTTCATGTCGGCCGTGCAGGTGCTGGGGGTCCCGGCCGAGGCCGCGCGCTACGGCCTCAAGTTCCTGTGGATGTGCCTGGGCCAGATGCTGTGCGCGGCGCTCACGGCCGCGCTCTTCCTGCCGGTCTTCTACCGCCTGGGCCTCACCAGCACCTACCAGGTACGCGGGTTCCGGGAACGCGGGCGGCAGCAGGAAGGCGCGGGCGCCGTCCCGGCCGGGCGTGCAGCCGCCCGCCCCGCGCCCCGCCGTGCGCTCCGCCCCGCCGGGCGCCCGCAGCCCGCGCTCCGAGCCCGCCTCGCTCGCTAACCGAGGGGTCCCGGCGAGATCTCGCTCCCGGACAGGTGGAAGGTGCCAGGGGGGTGCAGCAGGCGCCCGGGGCGCGCAGCTCAGGAGCCCGCGGTGGCCCTCGGGCAGGGCAGCGGCCGGCACTGGCGCTGGCACGGAAGGCGAGAAGCCACGGGGCAGAGAGGGACCCCAGAGGCCCGGGCCGGGTCGGGCTGCCGGTGAGCCCCGCCTCCTCGGCTCTCTCTCCAGTACCTGGAGATGCGCTTCAACCGCGCAGTGCGCCTCTGCGGGACGCTGCAGTACCTGCTGGCCACGGTGAGCGGTCCTGCCCCGCCCCCGCCCCCACTTTCCTTCGCACTTTGACCTTCGGGACCTTGCCTCTACCCAGCCCACCCTGCCAAAGAACGACTCGCTTCTTCACGTAGCTCCGCCCACTGGCTCCGCCCACGGCGGCCCCACCATTCAGGACCCTCCCGCACTCCCGGCCACGCCCAGACTTCACTCTGGCCCCACCCCTGCGCGGCCCCATCACCCTGCCCTCTCCCCCCAGGTTCTGTACACTGGCATCGTGATCTACGCGCCTGCGCTCATCCTGAACCAAGGTGCGGGGTGGGAGATGCGGGCGGGCCCGGGAGGGAGACGGAGGGGGCACCCGGACGCAGGAGCGGCCTCATGGGGGCTTCTGCTTCCACAGTGACCGGCTTGGACATCTGGGCATCGCTCCTGTCCACCGGAATCATCTGTACCTTCTACACGACAGTAGTGAGTGGCGGGGCGCCCAGCTCGGCCCGCGGGAATCCGTGCCCGCGGGGTCTCCCCTGGGAACGCGGCCGCAGCGCGCTCCCTGCCCCCTGCTGCTCTCCCAGCCCTTCCACCTGGGCTCACTCCTCGTCTTTGTAGCGCAAGTGGTCCGCAAAGCTCGGGGCTGAGATCCAAGGGTGCGCCAGCTTCAGGTGTGGCTGGATCCCGGGCTCCCGCACCGTCTCCGCTCCCTCTCCCCCGGGGTCCATGGGCTCTGGGCTCCGGGCTCATTTCCTGTCGCCAAGAGACCTGACTCCAACCCCGGGTTGGCACAAATCTCAAATACCCTTGAGCCCGCGCTAATCCGAGCCCCAGGGGCAGTTTCTGGCTGGGACGTTCTGATTGGCTAGTCCCGCGTCGGGGGGCGGAGCTAGCCTAAAGTGTGAGACGGGCCACCTCCTTCCAAAGAAAAACTTTTGGAGCCGCCTTGAAGAGTCCGAGGGCAAAAATGAGGGTAGGAAAGACAGTGACCCATTAGTGACACAGCGACCCTCGGAGCCGCGTGCGTGCTTGTCGCAACAGATCGGGAAGGTCCTATTGATCCCATTTACAGATGGGGAAACTAAGGCAGAGAAGGGCGATCATCCCAGCCGCCACGAGCAGCCAGGCCGGCCGGCAGCCCCCTGCCCGCTGCGCTGCCCGGGACAGACGCGGCCTCTCTCCCGCAGGGCGGCATGAAGGCCGTGGTGTGGACGGACGCGTTCCAGGTGGTGGTGATGCTCTGCGGCTTCTGGGCCATCCTGGCCCGCGGGGCTGTGCTCCTGGGCGGGCCCAGGCAGGTGCTCAGGCTGGCCCAGAACCGCTCCCGGATCAACCTGCTGGAGTAAGGGAACGCAGAGGGAGGGCAGGGCGCGCGGGCGGGCCTGTGAGCTAGAACCCCGGGAGGCCGAGGCAGGAGGGTGACACCTTGATTTAAGGAGATCCTGCCTCAAAGAATAAACAGTTGGGGATGTGGCTCAGTGGGAAGCCCTTCACTTCCATCCCAGTACTACACAAAAAGTGGAGGGGGCATGGCACAGAGGAGATGGCATCGAGGAGCCAGAGAAAAACTGACTTTTAACTCCATGGGAAAAGAAATCAATCTACCAAACTCCTACTCACCCTTCCAAACCCACTTCAAAAGTCCCTTCAGACCCTGAATGGCTATCTGGGACATCTGGGAGGTAATCAGTGTCGCCTAGTCTCATGCCCACTTCTGCTGTGGCCGCCCAGCTTTGACCCTGACCCTCGGAGCCGCTACACCTTCTGGACCTTCGTGGTGGGCGGCACGTTGGTGTGGCTCTCCATGTACGGGGTGAACCAGGCACAGGTGCAGCGCTATGTGGCCTGCAGCACCGAGCGCAAGGCCAAGCTGTGAGTGTCTGGGACTGGGGGGCACTGCCAGGCACGCTGCCCCTCCCCGCCTGAGCCGCCCTCCCCCCAGGGCCGTCCTCGTCAACCAGCTGGGCCTGCTCCTGATTGTAACCAGCGCCGCCTGCTGTGGCATCGTCATGTTCGTTTTCTACAGCGACTGCGACCCTCTCCTCACCGGGCGCATCTCCGCTCCAGACCAGGTGAGCCCCCTCCCCTGACCCCGGAATCAGGGCCCGGCTGTCCCACTGCGGACCCGCGGCCTCGCGCAGTCAGTCAACAAACACGCATGGAATGCCACTGGCGCCCCGCCTGCCGGGGCGAGGGCGCGCGGGGCAGGGGCAGAAGCCCCTCGGGCGCTGGCCCAGCTGTGGCTCCCGCTCCAGTACATGCCCCTGTTCGTGCTGGACATCTTCGAGGACCTGCCCGGCGTGCCCGGGCTCTTCCTGGCCTGCGCCTACAGCGGCACCCTCAGGTAGGCGCGCCCAGGGCGGGGTGGGCGGGGCGGGGCGGGGCGGGCACCGGCGGCGAGGGGGCGGGGCGGGGCGGGGCGGGCACCGGCGGCGAGGGGGCGGGGCGGGGCGGGCGCCGGCGGCGAGGCGGTCCGAGCTCTCCGTCCCGCAGCACGGCGTCCACCAGCATCAACGCCATGGCCGCCGTGACCGTGGAAGACCTGCTCAAGCCGCGCCTGCCCGGCCTGGCGCCCCGCCGCCTCGTGCTCGTCTCCAAGGGCCTGTGTGAGTTGGGGCGCCCGGACGGGGGTCGGCGGCGGCGCCCCCGCTCACGGCCCGCTCCGCTCCGCTCCGCCCGCAGCGCTGCTCTACGGCTCGGCTTGCCTCACCGTGGCCGCCCTGTCCTCGCTGCTCGGGGGCGGCGTCCTGCAGGTGAGCGCGAGCGGGACGCGCGGGCACCGTCCGCTCCACAGGGCAACCGAGGCACGGACGCGCCCGGGTCCCGCTCTCCCGGCGGGTAAACCGAGCCCACGCTCCCTGCAGGGCTCCTTCACCGTCATGGGCGTCATCAGCGGCCCGCTGCTCGGAGCCTTCGTGCTCGGAATGTCGCTGCCCGCCTGCAACGCTCCGGTGAGGGGCGAGGGTGGGCGTGGACGGGGCGGGGCCGGAGAGTGCATGCCCCGCCCCTCACTTTGGCTCCGCCCCAGGGTGTCCTCTCCGGGCTGGGCGCCGGCTTCCTTCTCTCCCTGTGGGTGGCCTTGGGCGCCACGCTGTACCCGCCCAGCGAGCAGACCATGGGCGTCCTGCCATCTTCAGCCACAGGCTGTGTTTCCTCTAGCAACGTCTCAGTCCTTCTCGACCTGCCTCCCTCTGCAAATGCCTCCGGGTGAGCTGGAGGTGGTGTGGGCGCGGGGGCGTGGCCTGTTTGAGGGGCGTGGTCTGTGGTGCGGGAGGCGTGGCCGGGGCGCGGGGTCAGTAGGGGCGCTTGCCCTGGGCAGAGGTGGTTCTGGTGGAGGTGGTAGGTGTAGAGGCCCTGTGGCCAGGGCCAGCCCGAGTGAGCTGGGATGAGTGTGATGGAGGCTGGATTGGAGGCACCTGGCAGCCGGGGGAACTTGGTGCTTTTATATTCAGATATAATTCACACAGCTGAAATGAGCCATTACAAAGGGGGGCTTGTGGGGCGGAGGTGCAGCTCAGCACTTGCCTAGCAAGTAGGCCCTGGGTACAATTCCCAGCGCTGCAAGGTGTGTGGGCGTGTCAGTAAGTTCAAAAGGTTTATGTAAAGATCCTCACTTTCAAACACAAAAAATCCTCACCACCACCAAAAGAACCCTCGCTTCATTAGCAGTCAGCTCCCATGCGTCACTGCCCTTTCCTTTCTTGTAATTACTGAGTTTCTTTGGTTTTTTGAGATAGGGTCTCTCTTTGTAGCTCAGGCTGGCCCCAAGCTCACTGTGTAGCCCAGGTGAGCCTTGAACTCGCAGCAATCCTCCTGCCTCTGCCTCCGGAGTGCTGGGATGACAGGTGTGAGCCTAGAGATCGAATCTGGGACCTTGCGCCTGCCAGGCAGGTGCTGGAACCACTGACCTAAATCCTCGGCCCCTATTTTTAGTTTTTTGAGGCAGGGACTCACTCTATAGCCCAGGCGGGCCTTGAAATCCTATGTAGCCCAGGCTGGCCAATAACTCATGGGATCCTCTTGCCTCAGCCTCCAGATGCCTGGAGTGACGGGCTCCGGCTCCAGCCTCACGGAGGACCCAGAGCGGCCTGCCCTGGCTGGAAGCTTCTATGCCATCTCCTACCTGTACTACGGAGCCCTGGGCACACTCACGACTATTCTGTGCGGAGCCTTGGTCAGCTACCTGACCGGTGAGCAGGGCCTTGCTGCTGTCCGAGGTGCTGAAGTGGCTTGGTTGGGGGGTGGGGGAGAGGACTCTCCACGCCCCGGAGGAACTCCCAAGGCCCCCCGAGGAGCGGAAATAGACATCTAGCCGGGCGCGGCGGCGCACACCTGTCGTCCTAGCCGTCGGGAAGCAGAGGCAGAAGGATCTCAGCGAAGCAGAGACCAGCTTGTGCTGCCCAGCGAGACCTTTCTCCGAAGACAGTGATAGAAAACAGACTTTAAACTTCTGAGGCATTTATTGACCCCTCCTAGGTGCGGGGCACGGAACCAGCCAGCCATTGACCTATTACCGTCGTTTGGTGTGCGAGTGGGGAAACTGAGGCAGAGAGGGGAGAGGCTGCCAGGGTCCTCCGGGGCACTGCTATGAGAGCGGGGATGGGAACCTGTACCGCCCACAGCCACGGCTCTCTCTGCCGGACTTGGGCCTCATAGCCATCGCTACCCAAATCCCCCTGTCCCTGCCCCTCAGGCCCCACCAAGCGCAGTGCCCTGGGCCCCGGGCTGCTGTGGTGGGACCTCGCCCGGCAGACGGCGTCGGTGGCCCCCAAGGAGGCAGTGGCCACACTGGACCATGGCCTGGTGAAGGTGAGTCAGCCAGGCCCCCAAGCGGCTGCAACCCCGGGAGCGCCTGTATGTCCGGACCGTACCGGCCTCTCCTTTCCTCTGTGAGACGCCTCGGGTGGCATCGGTGGTGACGCTCCTGCAGGGCTGGCTTTGAGACAGGGTCTCACCGTGTAGCCCAGGCTAGCCTCAAATGTGTGACGATCCTCCTGCCTCAGCCTCTCGGGTGCTACAGTGACAGGTTGTGCACATCACCCAGCCCAGATATCAGATGTGTGTTTTTATGATTTTTTCCAATCTGTAGTAAGAAAACAGGTTTGCCCTTAGGATATTGGTCTAAAGTCTTTTCTGAAGATAAAATTACTTCATTCGAATGTGAGCCAAGTTGAAGGAAATCTTACATAAGAAACCCACAGGGCTAATGGCTCTCTGCCAGAGCCATGTGACTGCTGAGCGACTGCGCTGAGCCCGGCCTCGCTGGCGCTGGGAGTCGGAGCCCCCTGCGTGGGGGATGAAAGCAACACAAACAAGCCGGCGGCTGCGCAGCGGGCGAGGAGCGGTGCGATAACAGGCAGCGGCCTGGGCCCGAGCAGCCTCGGCCAGCGCACTGCGGGCTCTGGGAGGAGGTGGCGAGGTCGCTGGCGCGGCCACAGCCCGGCTGCGCTCTGGGGGAGGCCGCGCTGCAGGAGCAAAGGGCCTGCGGCAGGGGTTTGGTCGGGACTTTACAGCGACCTCCAGCTGCTATGGAAAATCTTTTCTTGTGTTTTCTTCTTCACTACGTCCTCCTTCTCCTCCTCATTGTTCTTTTCCTTTGTGCTGCTAGGAATTGAACTCCTGGCCCTGGCATGATAGATAATATTCTACCCCTGAAACATGTTCCTGTCGCTCTCTGCCTCTCTCTCTTTTGTGTTTTTGTTTGTTATTTCTTTTTAGGAGTAGAGACTGAACTCGACCTTGTGCTGGGCATGGCATGGCACCACTAAGCTGCATCCCTGGCCCCATCCCTAGCCTTTTATATTTTTATTTATTTGGTACTAAGGATCGGACTCAGGACCTGGCGCTTGGTAGACAGGCGCCCAAACCACTGAGCTAAATTTTCACTTTTTAAAGACACATCTCACTGTGTTGTTAAATTGCTTGAATCGGCTCAAGACTTTCATCCGTCTGACTCAGCCTCCCACTGCAGACAGGCTGAGACAAGAGGATGACAGTGAGTTCAAGGACAGCCTGCGCAACATAGCAAGACACTGTCTCAAGAAACAGACAAGCAAACAAAAAAAACAACCCTGCCCAGAGTGTTGGCATTATCACTATGCCCGGCTCTCTCTCTCTCTCTCTCTCTCTCTCTCTCTCTCTCTTTGAGTCAGGTCAGGCTTGCACTCGCTGTGTCGCCCATATTTATCTTGAACTTGGGGCAGTCCTTCGGCCTCAGCCTCCTGCGTGTCAAGATGACAGGCGCGCACCACCACACCGACTTCTGGCTCTTTTTTTAATGCTTTTATTTTGAACAGGGATTTACTGGGTTCCCCAGGTCAATTTCAAATTTGCGACCCTCCTGACTCAGCCTCCTGAGTAGCTGGAGTTAGTAACAGACGTCAGCCAGCCTGCCAAAGTCCTCTTGTCCCGGATCGGGACAGGATGCGGCACAGGAGAAAGAGGGTTTCTAATGGGGTCCTTTTGCCCCCTCAACTTAGGGTCCAGAAGAAATTCCTGCAGGAGCCAAGAGCGGCCCCAACTTCCGGCCCACAGAGGAGGACCTTCTGCTTTTCCTGCAGCGCGAGGGGAAGGGGCCGGAGCCCTGGGCGCCCTGCGCAGGCAGAGGCGGGGACCGGGAGACCAACCTCTGAGGGCGGGGCAGCACGGGATGGGCCTCGGGATGAGCCAATCCCAGGCCAGGGCCAGCGGCCTCCCACTCCTATTGGCTGGGCTCCTTTCTATGCAAATAAACTTGGGCCCGCGCAGTCCCCGCCCATGAGGAGGCGAGGCCCCGCCCCCGGAAGTCCCTTGCCCGAGTGGGCCTGGAAGGAGAGTGTGGCCTGGGGGGCTCCCGGCCCGCCCGGACGGCATCCCCCAAGTTCCCTGCAAGCCGCAGAAAGGGAGCTTGCCAGAAACAGGGTCATTGGCAAAATTAAAATGAGGTCACCCCGGAGCAGGATGGACTGAACCGGAGCCCCGCGGAAGCGGGCTGGGCGCCAGCGCGAACAGACAGACAGAAAGAAAAACAAAATGTGGGGGAGAAAGAGGCCCGCAGGGGAGGGAAAGCGGCGAGAGGATGGAAGCAGAGGCTGGGACCTTTCTAAAGGCCGGGGGTCGCCAGCCGCCACCGGAAGCCGGAAGGAGACCGGCACTAGCGCGCTCGCCACCGGACCCTGCCCTGCCGCCCTTTTTCGTCGCTAAGTAGTATTCCCTCGCCTGGATAGGCCACTGTGTCCCGCGGGATGGGTCTCTGCCTTGTTCCCATCTGGTGGGGATTAGAAATAAAGCTGCTCCGTGGGTGTGAGTCTGTGAGGACGCACGGCGGTCTTTTGTTTTCTTTCTCTTTTTGTTTTGTGCTGGGGGTGGAATCCGAAGAGTGCAGAGCTCCATCGCCAGCCCTCTTTATTTTTTATTTTGACACCGGGTACATTTCCCTGTGGCCGTCATCTGCCAAGCACACAGCAGGTGCCAGAATCAGAAGTGTCTGCGTGGATGGAGCTTTTCTGTCGTGAGCAATTCTCTGCCAGCTTCTCTTTATCTTTTTAGAGCAGTTTCATGTCTACCATAAAATGAAGCAAAAAGATCAGAGAGTTCGTGGGGCCGGGGATTTGGCTCAGGGGTTCCGGCGCCTGTCTTGCAAGCACAAGGACCTGGGTTCGATCCCCGGTAACCACATACCATACTGGGCGTGAAGACTCACCCCAGCAGCAACCAGTACCACACACCACAGTGCCGGGCGTGGTGGCTCACGCCTGTCATCCCAGCACTCGGGAGGCAGAGGCAGGAGGATTGCTGTGATGTGAGTTTGAGGCTGAGCTCAGGGCCAGCCTGAACCACAAAGTGAGACCCTGTCTCAAAAAACCTTAAAAAAAAAAAAAAAAGATGAGAGTTCTCCTACACTCCCTCTCTTCTACCCCTGCCTCAGTTTCCCCTATGATTAGCATCCTTCACTGAAGTGGTATGTCTGAGGCAACCGGGGAAGAACTACTTAGGTTTTTGGGTTTTTGGTTTGTTTTGAGACAGAGCCTTGCTATGCCGTTCAGGGTAGTGTGGCCCATGCCTGTCTTGATCTTGCTGAGATCCTCCTGCCTCAGCCTTCCCTGCTGGCTCCAGTTCTGCAGGCAGTGCCCAGCCCCTCTGCACCGGGATGGAGGGTGGCCCAGCTTGCTGGCACCATGCCACCTGCCTCTTCACCCCTGCCATCCACACGGCTTGCTGTCACCCCTGACCTTGGCAGGCTGATTTCCTCCTCCGGTTGCTTTAAAAACAACCAAAAAGGGCTTCCAGAGGCGATCTTGGGGCGTGTCTTTTTCATCATTTCCTCTCAGCGCTGAGGTCTTGGAGGCCGACTTCTCCTGGCTTCTGAGCAGGAATGCCCCGCAGCCTCTCCGGAGTTTTCTCAAGCGGAGTCAATTCCACTTGCAAATGTTTTTCTTAGCGTTCTGGGCATCTCCGGGCCCTGCGGCCGGGCCGATGTACGCAGGGATTCTGCACTTTGGCAGCGACTCGTGGCTGCCTTCAGGTCTGTGGCTGCTTCCCCTGACCAGACTGCTAGGGCTGAGGCTGAGTGGGGTCCCCACGGACCTGGGCTCCCATAGCTGACCGTAGCAGGGGTCCCCAAGTTCCTACTCCTAATGGCACCATGGCAGTTGGCAAGAGGCCCGGCTTAGCAGACGAAGGACCAGGCCGGAAGTGTGTGGTGGCCATGCACGATGTCGTCAGCATCCTCGGCCAGAATCTGGGTCCAGTGGGGGTGTGGCCAGTCCAGGGGCCACCGGGGAAGGGTGCCCCCTGGACCCCTTGCTCCTCAGAGGGGGACTGAAGTCCCCCAGATGCGCAGCTCCTCGAGCTTTGCCCTCTCACTCACTAGGGCAGGATTCCAGGGACATCACCGTGGACCCCAGCTGGTCAGGTCGCTGCCCTCTCTGGGTTGTGGGCTGGCGAAGGCTACCTCACTCCACCCAGCGACACAAGCCCGGACTTCCAAATCCCCTGGTGTGAACAGCGCTCGCCGCACATGCACGAGGCTGTGGTTCCCAGCAACGTCAAAACCAGAAAGTACATTTCGGGGTGTGGTGGTCCTCGCCCGGGACCCAGCACCTGGAGGCCGAGGCAGGAGGGTCCTCCCCTCCCCCGGCCCCCGTGGCTGGTAAATCAAGAGAACACGGAGTCAGAGCGGAAGGAGCAGGAAGCATCGCCGACAGCCCCGTGCACACGGCCCCGGGGCGCAGGATGCGTGCGCCCGCTCCCCTCTCCAGCCCCGGCCCTCGTAGGTCCCCCGACTCCGAGTGCCCTGGGTTCCCGCGAGCGCCTCAGCCTCTGCCGTGCTCCACCCACCGGGATCCAACACGTGGCTCCCACGCCCTCCACGGTTCCCTCGTGCCCTAGTGCCCCTCCAGGGCCCCCCGCCACACTGCAAACTCGGCAAGGCCCGTGTTTGATGTGGGCAAAGGGGCGGCAGATTGTGGCTATCCGGGTGCAGCGGGGCACACCTGGGCCACCAGACAGATTGCTGCCTGTGGGGCAGAGGGCGCCCGTCTGTGAGCCGATTCGCCCGGGGCTGAGTCACACAGGAGGCCCGCTCCCGCCCCAGCCCACCGCACCCCCCCTCGGGAAGGGGAAGGCGCGGCCGCCGGACCCAGCCCTTGCTCAAACATTTGTTCTTGAGACCAGCCGCCTTCAGGGGCCTCGCCCTCCGGGTTCCCGCAGGTCACTGTCCCAGCCAGACACCCTCTGTGTCCCCAGAGGGAACTGGCATGGACCCACCAGACCGAAGAGAGGCCGGGGCCCAAAGGCCACACCCCTGGGTGTGAACGCACACCTGTCATCGCCTCCAGTCCTGGCCCTCACAGGTCCCTTGGCCCTCGTGGTCAGCCTCAGGAGGCTGAGGCAGGAGGATGAAACGCTCAGTTTCTCCGTGGACAATTTAGAAGACCCTGGCTCAAAATAAAACGTAAAAGCAGAGTGTGGACGGTGCCGTCCCAGCACTCCGGGAAGCTGAGGCAGGAG
>PVIR01012848.1:0-43574 GCA_004026965.1 Petromus typicus | reverse complement strand
TAAATAACTTTATTCAAAAGCAGAATGTCTGGCAAAATTTTGTGTTTGTTTCAAACTCTATATTATATGACAAGTATGACTGTGGCTACATTTTCCAAAACAGAAGAACAAATTAAGTTTGTGAAATGAGATACTACTATGTATTAAATTGTTATCATTTTAGAATAGCTTAGTAGAATCAAAAAATTTTTTTCTCAGTTTTATATAACCACAAAGAAAAATTAATATATAAAACAAAAATACCAAGCAAGGGGGCCGGGGAGTTAGCCCAGTGGTTCCGGTGCCTGTCTTGCAAGCGCAAGGGCCCAGGTTCGATTCCCCGGTAACCACATAACAATACCGGGTGTGGAGACCCACACCCAGCAGCAACCAGTACCACATACCACAGTGCCGGGCATGGTGGCTCACACCTGTAATCCCAGCACTCGGGAGGCAGAGGCAGGAGGATTGTGATGTGAGTTTGAGGCTGAGCTCAGGGCCAGCCTGAACCACAAAGCGAGACCCTGTCTCAAAAAACCTAAAAAAAAAAAAAAAACCAAGCAAGGAATCAAAACATACAACTGGAGTGAAACACTTAACCATAAGGATAGACTGTAAGAGAAAGAGATAGAAAATGACTACAATGAAATTGGAAAATAAGCTACAAAAAGTTCTCTAGCAAGAACTTACATATAGACAGTTACCTTATATATAAATGGATTAAATTCTCTAATTAAAAGATATAGATTGATTAGACAAACACAGGGCTCAGATAAATGTTTATAAGAAACTAAGTTTGCCTCTAAGGACATATAGAAACTGAAAATTAAGGGATGGAATAAATTATTTCATTAAAATGAAGTCCAAAGGAAAGCAGCATACTCAATATGAGCTAAGATAGACTTTTAATCAAAAGCAATAAAAAGGTAGGGGACATTGTTAAGTTGGTGAATTCAATAAAAGAAAATAGTTCTACATACATAAGCATTCAATATAAGATCATATAAATATACAAATAAACATTAATAGACTTAAAAGGAGAAGTATATTTTAATACAATAATAGTAGTGAACTTTAACATATCATTTTCATCAAAGGACAGGTTATTTACAGAGAAAATAAATAAAAACAGTGAGGTTAAGTTGAGCCCTAGACTAAGTGGATTTCATAGACACTTATAGAATTTTCTACCAAAAATTCAAGAATACATTTTCTTCTCAATAATACATGGAATATTTTCCATACAATACATAATGGTCCACAAAGTATGTCTTAATAAATTTTAAAAAATTGAAATCATATGGAATATCTTTTCTGAACACATTGCAATAATAGTCTTAAAAATCAATAACAGAATAAACATAAGATTATATAATCACATGAATTAAAACAACTTATTTTTTATAACCAATGGATTAAGGAAGAAATTAAAAAGGAAACTGAAATTTTCTTGAAACATGCATACCAAAATTGTGGGATATAGCAAAAGCAATACTACAAGGTAATTTTATTGCAACCAATATCTACTATAAAACAGCTAAAAAATCCCAAATAAACAACTATCACTCTATCTTGATAAATCAGAAAAATTAAAACAGCCCCAAATTAGTGAAAGGAAAAAATAATAAAGATCAGAGAAGAAATGAATGAGAAAGAGAAAAAGAAGGGAAAGGGGTCTGAAAAAAATCAGAGATGAAAAATGAAGCACTACAGCTAGTACTAGAGAGCACAGAGCATCAGTGAAGATTCTTATGAACAAATAAATGCTAGAGATCCCATCTTACAGAAAATTGGAATAGATAGTCCTTATCTCAAACTTAATGAGCTATTTATGAGAAACCAACAGCCAGCACCATATTAAGTGGACATAACCTGAAATGTCTCATGCTAAGATCAGGAAGAAAACAAAATGTTCACAGTCACCACTCATGTTCAATATAGTTCTGGAAACATTAGCCACAGCAATTAGATAAGATAAAGCAAAATAAATAAAAAATAAATAAATAAAGATAGGAAGGAAATAAATTAAGCTGTCATTAATTGCTGATAACATCATACTTTACATAGAAGATCCCAAAGACTCAGTGAAAAGACTGCTAGGTAAGCACCAGATTTAGTTGCATAACTGGATATAAGGTCAACACTCAAAGATCAGTAGTCTTTGTGCACACAAACAACAGACTTACTGAAAGAGAAAACAGGGAATCAATTCCTTTCAAAATAGCAACCAAAAAGAAAAAGAAATATGTAGGAATCAATCTAAAAAAGGAGGTGAAATATCTCTCCTCTAAAACTATAGATTCTGAAGAGGGAGATGAGGAGGATATCAGAAAATGGAAAGACATCCTTGTCCCTGGATAGGAAGAACCAATATTGTCCAAATGGCCACATTACCCAGACTACTCAATCAATTCAATGCAATCCTGATTGAAATACCAACAGCATATTTCACACAGAAATAACCCAAAAATTCATTTGGAACCACATGAGTCCTGGAAGAACAAAAGCAATTCTTGGCAACAAGATCATGGCAGGGGGTATCACAATCTCTAACTCGAAACTATACTACAAAGCCACAGTGATAAAAACAGCATGATGTTGGCAAAGACAAAGACCTCAGGATCAGTGGAACAGACTAGAAGTTTCAGAAACAATTCCAGATATACTAAGGCACTTCATCTTCAACAAAGGAGCCAAACACCCTCAATGGAGGAAAGATAGCCTCTTTAACAAATAGTGCTAGAAAAATTGGGTTCAATTTGCCAAAGATTAGAGCTGGATCTGTCTCTTTCTCCATGCTCCAAATTAAAATCAAAGTGGATTAGAGACCTAAATATTAAAATAGATACATTTCACCTGCTGCAAAACAGGTTAGGTAGAACTCTTGGAATCATTGGCACAGGGAAGAACTATGAACAAAACCTCAGCAGCACGAGAACTAGCAGAGAGAATCAACAACTGGGATCTCATTTTACTCAAAAGCTTCTGCGTAGCAAGATAAACCACTGACAGAGTGAAATGACAACCTACAATGTGGCAAAAAATTTTTACCTGCTGTTTCTCAGACAAAAGGCTACTATATAGAACGTATAAAGAATTTTAAAAAAACAGAACACTCAAATTTAAAGATCTAATTTTAAAGATCCAATTTCTCTACTGCAGAGCAGTAGAGAAAAAGTTAATCCTTCTCCACTGGTGGTAGGGGTGTAGACTGGTACAACCACTGTGGAGATCAGTGTGGGATCAGTGTGGAGATTCCTTAAAAAACTAGGACTCGAGATCCCATTGGACCCTGCTATTCCCCATTTTTTTTTATACCATTGGCTTTTTCCTTTCCCTTCTTTCCTTTCCCCTACTCCTCTCTTTCCCTTTTGCACATTTTCTTCCTATTTCACAATACCCATCATATATTCTAGACTTCTCTATTTTCTCATACTCGAGAAAAGATATGGTTTTACACATCTGTGTATTAGTTATTTCACTTTTTTCCTGGGCTTTGCTTTCTAGCAGTCACTGGGGTCATAGCTCTTGTAGATGCTAAGGAAGCAAAGAGGATGCAGGAAGGCTGCGTGTCCACCTCTCCAGTGCTCATGCCTGTGGTCTTTAAATGACCACTTCGCCATTGGCTCCATTGGTTCTCTGGGATTCAAACTTAGAGGAAGTTATATGACTGGCTTTCTTCTCCAGATTTCAGATGATATATAGTAAGTTCTCTCAGTTTCCATATTTACATAAACCAATCTTCATAATAAATCTTCTGTAATATAAATATTTGTTTATATCTTATTGGTTTTTTTAGAGAACCCCCTCAAATTTACATTTCAAGTGTTGTATTTAAATATACTAGAAATCTTTTCCATCTCAGGCTCTTTCTACACTGGACACCATAACTTCACATTAATACGCCAGGTCTACTCCCATCTCTTTCTCTACTTCTCACCCTTAATGATTAAAGGTGGACATTCCTGAGCCTCTGCTATCTGTTCTGCTTTATAGCACACATATATTCACTGCTTGAATATATTTGGTGGGATTATTTACTTTCATATTTTTGCTTCAAAGCATTATTTTTTTTAGCCAGAATCAGTGGTGCACAATTGTAATATCAGCACTCTGTGAGGTTAAGGGAGGAAAATGACAAGTCTGAGCTCAAACTAGGCAATTTAGTGGCGTAAAGGGACCTTTCTTTAAAAGTGTTATATGGTGGCCTGATGACATAGCTCAGTGTAAATGTTTTGAGTTTAATCACCACATAGTACTAAATTTTTAAAAAAGTTACTTGTTTTATTTCTGTATAGCCTGAATTTGTTACAATGCCTACCCAAGGGAAAAAGGTTTAAAAATAGTTGTAAAGTTGGAACTATCACTAAGAAAATGCTTAGCTGCTGTGGTATAATACATTCACAAAGCCTTTTTTTTTCATGTTGCCTTTGTATTTCAGTAGTTCTATGTAGTTCTACTGTGGCCTTCAGTGGACTGTATGATGTGTATCCACATCGGCAAGGATGTGTATCCACATCTTCTTTACTTACTCTACTAAGTCAAGTGCTTTTGTTTTCCAAGAAACATTTTCACACACATGAAAACAAGAAGTCACATTTTACCAGTGATTTGTTTGCCCACTTATACTAACACATCAATGCAAGTATCACAATAGAATTATGATAAAAAATGAAACTTAAAATCTTTGGTAGGATTAAGATTACATTGAGTCACTTAAATTATGTTGTCTTTTGAACTGCTGACTTAAGAGTAATATAATTCTTTTTTTTATACAGAAAGAGGAAGTGATGTCAAAGTATAACTAGAATAAAAATATAATCAGAGCAATTAGACACAAGAGCATCTAGACAAAAGCCATAACATACTATAACAATTACATTTGGCTATAAATAAGAAATGTTGATTGCTAGAGGTCAGGAAGCCTGGTTTAATCTGATACATTTGCAAACAAAAATTGAGTTTTCTAGTTCATGTAAGAGTGGACACAGAATCTAGGACAAGTTCTTCTTTTACAATTCTAGAGGCATATTTATATGCCTCTTTTCCAATATTTATATATTACTATTATACAGCATGGAAGTAGACAGAATTTTCTGATACACTATTGCAAAGAAGGCAAGATTTTAATATTCTGATAGTATTTTCAAAGTGACAGACTGTCTTTAATAAGAGAGGGAAGCTCAGGGCTTAGAGTGAATGTTGGGCTTTGTGAGAATCAAGATGTCAGTATTAAAATGCTTGTCTTTTACCACTCACACTTCAATTATTTTACACTGCTTGAGTTTAAGGACTATAGGAACGTAAACTGATACATTTTCTCCCAATGTAGCTGCCAGAAAGATGACTGGAGATATTAGTGATCTGTTTAGAGACTCATTTTTTACCCACTCACTCTAAAATTTAGGCAGCATTATCTGCTGAATTGGTATGATGAAAATGAAGAGTTTTAATCCACTGGAGCTTGGTTAGAGTCTCCAAGGTAAGCAGAATTAGAGACAGGTATATTTTTACCTGAAATTCTCTTTTACCTTCAAAAATAAGCCTAACTAAGAAGAAAGAGAATTCATAAAATGTACTAAATAAGAGTGACTCTGGAAAACCACCATCTGCCAAAGAAAAGCCTGTAATTAAATTAGCAGAAGTGACTGAGTTCATGGAGCTAAGATTTAAGCAATTTCTGTGTGATCAGTTTACCAAACTCAGTGCAATACTTGGACATCCTTACTTATTTTTCTTTGACCTAGGCTGAGAGCATAAAATTTACCTCATCATTCAATTTGAAAAATCTGATTGACCTATCTATTTAAATAGCATGACTCCTGCCTTAGAATTAGCCATGGATCTGCCTCCTAAATGAGTTCTGACTAGGGTAGCACCTTTAACTTGTATATTCTCCACACCACATTTAATTTCAAGGTCTTCTTTACGGGGGAGGTGATGTGCAGAACCTACTCATGACTAAATGTTTAAAGGACAAACCATAGGTACAGGTATGTGACACTCAAATGTCTAAGGGGAAAAGGGAAATTGTAAAGTTCCAGTTCATGCCCCTCCTTCAAAAACAAGTTTCAATTGCTCAGGCTGTCTTGTATGAATGGGATGTGGTTACTAATTGTTGGGTCAGTATCCTCTGTAGTATCTTCCATCAGTCCCAGCATCTCCAAGAACTTGTGTAGTTGTGGAATAGTACGTATGCTATTGTATTAACAGCAGGGGTAGCTAAGCTTCTGCTTATGAACATACATTGTTACTTGATTCAAAGGCATTCAGTGTGGCCAATAAGACATTTCAGAAAGTAAGAAAGCAAGCCCATCAATACTCTTCCTTCTTCACTCTCCATCTTAATCTTATGTATCAGCCCCTGTTGAATACACTATTGACAGCATTTCATAATTTCTGGGAGACCTGTTTGCAAATGTTCCAAGTTGCTTGCAATTTTTGATTTCCACTTAGTGATGTTAGCATCTCCATATTCACCATACTGTCATCTAGTTTATTGATGTTTTGGTTTCAGAGACTGAGTTCAGAAATAAAAGGGGAACTAAGTTGACTACTTAGTTTTGGATAAGAAGTGAAATAATGAAATTTTTGACAGAAATCTTTCAGTGTCTTGAGTAATACAATTATGTGAATAAAGGCAATGTTTCCTGGAGCAGAATTTATTACATTCTCAATTAGGGAACTGTGGCCGTTTGGTCAACTGTACCATTCTCTTCTAGATTTAACATTTCAGATGAAGACAGTTCCAGCATGGCCACATAGTGGATTTCCTGGAGCTGGGGCAATGCACAAATCTTTTTTTTTATTATTGCAATCCTTATTGTAACAAAAAAGTAAGGAAACAAATTTTATGTATATGGGGGGATGGTAGGGTGGGTAGGGCTATGGGAAAAAATGAGAATTAAGTTGTGTCTTATACTGGTACAAATCCCCATTATGGAGTGCAATCATGATGTGTATATTTAATGTACCAATATAGATTAAAAAAAAAGAAATCCTTATTGGTTCATTACATATACATATCATGATTGCACTCCACAATGAGAATTTTGTAAATGAGTTCTAGAATTGTATGATGTATATTGTGAAATAGAAAATGCACAAATCTTTATAATTATTCTACTAGTAGTTTCTCTGATGCTGACATCATACAGAGCAGGCAAATGAAGTGAGATAACTTCCTATGTTAGCTTTCTATTACTGTAAAAATTACCTGATATAATCAACTTAAAAGGAGAAAAGATTTATTTTGGTTCATAATTCAAGTGATTCCAGTCCATAATTTATTGCTCTCACTGCTTTTGGGATGATGGCTAGGATGGAATTCTTGGTAAGGAGCATGTGCAAGAACAAAGTACTCATCTCATGTTTAGGAATAGACTCATTGACTTAAAACCCTGTCTCCAAGTTTCTACTGTCTCCCAACAGTGCCAAGCTGGGAAGCAAGACTTGAGCTTAGGGGACTGGGGGAAATCTCAGAGCCCAACTACAGCATCCTTCTGTTGGATCCCAAAAGCTCATGTCCATCTCACAATGCAAAATGTACTCAGTTCATCTCCAAAGTTGTCAAAGTCTGACCTATTCTAGAATTTCTCAAAAGTTCAAGTCCAGATTTTCTCTAAGCAAATTCATATCTGTGAGAGTCTACAAGAAACCAGAAAACAACTTACATACTTCCAATATACAAAGGTGGAACAGTTATAGGGTAAATATTTTGATTCCAAAAGGGAAGAAAAGAAAAATGGAAAAACAAGATCAACCCAAGCAAGAATAAAACACAACAGGGCAGATATTGAGTTTTACAACTCCATTTCTGGCAGCTAGGGCACATTGGGTCAGGATATGGGTGCCTAAGAACTTGGGTAGCCCTATCTTTACAGTCTTGCTGACTGCAGCTCACATGGCCTCTCTCTTGAGGAGAGTTTATTTTCTGCAATACCTTAGGCAGGTGTCCCACATTCTAGGCATATTTATTTTGGTAGAAATTTGTTGCTAATACAACTTCAGTTTCATTCTCTTTACACATTGCTCTGTCAAAGGTTACTAGATGGGCAGGAATTTTGACCCTGCCACATACTTTTATAGATCATTTATCTGAGACTGTTAAGAAGTAGAATTACTACAGAATTAGAGGGAAGGAGACCACATGTAGCATGTTAAAAGGTAAAGAATAGGTGAAGATATACCCAGGTCTACACTAATAATCATCATTAGATAGGGCAAAATACTTTAGTTCCTGTCTCCATCTGCTAATATTTTAGGCTGGAGAACAGTGGCAGTCAATGATTCCTTTAAAAAAATATGTCTGTGCATTTGTTTTTCACCTAACTTATTTTATTTCTTTCTTGGAGATATCAACATGTGTGTGTTCTTTTCTCTTTACTGAGACAAAATACTCGATACCCAAAGTTAAAGGGGGAAAGGCTTATTTAACTCTCAGTTGCTAGAAGTTTCAGTCCATAATCAGCTGGCTCCAAGGCAAGGTGGCTTGACAGAGGGGTAACTTGGAGAGCACTCCATGACAAGTGCAGGTTAGCAAAACCAAGAAATCAAGGAACCTTAAGAATGTCTTTCCTCCACTTTTATTTGATCCTGGATACTTAGGACAGGGAGCATTCATACCCTTAATACCAGTATCACACACTCTAGTCTCAGCCACCCCTGAAAATACCCCACCTATGACCGTTTTAGGCTTTAGGGGGACATCTAGACACAAACCACACCATAGTGGTAGCCTTTAAGGATTTATTCAATGGTTTTCATTGCAAAGTAGCTTTAAGAAAAGTGCTAAAGAACAAACAGCAAAGTGGTGGCAGAAGCTGTTGTGATATACTGGCCAGATTCTCTCTCAGGAATGAAGGACCAAATGCCCCAAGCAATGGATATGTTACCAATTTCTAGGCCTCAGCTACTGGGTTTCCTCAGGGTTCCATCTGCTGAGGAGATGCCAAGGCTCAACCTCATTACCATTTAAAAAAAATTAGGGATCATCTTTGTTGCAAAGATTCCACATGGCTGGGCAGGGGATTTAGCTCAGTGGTCCCAGCACCTGCCTTATAATTGCAAGATCAAGAGTTTGATCCCTGGTACAAAAATAAACTCTCCACATGGCTAAGGGGTTCATTGTGATTCATCACAACCCCAAATCTCCTGCCAAATCCTGCTTCTTCAACTTCCCTTCCACACGTATTAATAGCAGAGCATTTCTCATTAATCTCAATCTTATAGTCTGCTTGCTGATGGCTCAACTGGCAGAAAGCAATAATAGTACCTCTCTGGTTTACTGGGTGAAACATTACTCATCTGAGCTTCTGGAGCCATGTTCATTCTGATTTCAAATAATGAAATTCCTCTGATTGTCCTGGGGGAGTATTATTTGAAGTTGTATTTTATTCTCTTTCTGTTTCATGCAGCATAAACCCAAAAGAAATAGCTTGTCTACAATTTTCAGTTTCATTAAGTGCATTGTCTGTTCAAGGAAATTGAGTTTGTTATTTACAGCTTCCTTGGATAAATGTTTGAAAAAATTTAATGTTTGCAAATAATTTTAGACACTGAAAGGAGTTTGACAGGTTATTTAAATGGACACTGCATGCTGTGAAGAGATGGTACTATTTCAACTGCTATATGCTTTAGTTGCTCTATAATCTCTTTATTAATTGGAATAGCATGTTTTATTATATTTTATAATATAAAGAAAAGTCGATCATTCAGTAGAACACGTTACAGTTTCACTCCCTTTGCTTCAAAAGAAGAGTTGAGATCAAGAAGAAGTATAGTGATAGTCCTTGCTGAATACATTTAGTATACAATATTAAATGAAAAGTATGAAAACAAAAACTACAGAATAACGGACTACAAACAGTGGGATATTTCCTCACTAAAAGTTTCTGAAAAGCTCTTAAGGATAGACTTCTCTGTATCACTTCAAGTTTCGTGTATGTGCTTACAAAGGAAGCATAGGAGTAGATTTCTCAGTGGTATTTGAGAAAAGAAAAAATGATCGTAAAACATTAATTGTGGAAAATATCACACACATACTTTTGTAAGACATATTTATTTGACATTTTACTTTTATATAATGAAGTACAACTGATTATTAATTGATTATCTAAACTCTCAACACATGTTATCACTAATATTCAGAATACATCCTTCATTTTGCCCCAAATTTTGAAATCTGCTATGATCTTTTGGGAGGAAGTTTCCTTATCTTAGTGGCCAGGTGAGTAGAGCAACTGTACCTGGTTAGTAACTGATGAGCCAAAGAGTAACATTAAGCTCAAATAAACACAAAATCAACTGCTTGGACTATCTGTATTATTGTGTTGCAGTGAAATTTTGTGTAAAAAATAAGTTATTCTGTATTTCAAGGCTTCCAGAGCATATAAAAAGCTTTTATGAAAACAATGAGAAATCATCTGAGCATAAATAAGAGAATGGAAACTAACACGTACCACCTGGTTGGTACAATCCTAGATCCTTTTATCTCAGTTAATCGCCATGGAACCCATGAGAAGCTTGAAATATTGAACAAACTGTGCACAAAAATGATTAACTTCAACAACACATTTCAGTTAAGAAAAGGAAAAGTATGCTTTCAAAGCATGACCAGGAAGGAATCAAACCCTATACAGATTTTTCCCATGACCTCTGGGAATGATCTTGTGTACCTGGGCACCGCCCTGGGCTCTTCACGGAACCTTGCCTCTACCTCTTCTTCCCCTTCCTCCCATCTTCTTCCTCCTCTTCCCCCTTTTTTGTATACTTCATTTGCTTATTTATATAAGGACTTTGCTTGAGTACCAAGGAGTTTTAAAGATAACATAGATAAGATGTTAACTGCTGATCAATATGGAAATAATAGCACGAGGAACATTTAGCTTCAACTCACCTGAATTTGGCTCTGCTACTCAAATAACAACTAATAAAGTTAGAGAAAACTACTTAAATTGCGTCGATCAAAGGACAAATTCATAACATAGGCTTAGTGTGCTTGTGCAGATAAACCTATGACTAATAAACTCATTTAGCACATTTCTGAGATTAATGTGACATGCAAAAATTGTGCAGTTTTTAAAAGACTTGAAATTATTTCTAACTAACCAAAAGAAAGAAACGAAGAAAAAAGAGAAAAAGTAAAAAACAAATTTATCTAGATTAGTTATCAATTATCTGACTGTCCCGTACAGGACAGTTGTCAATATCAACAGACATTGTTGGCTGTTGCAACTGAAGGAGGTATTATCGGTATCTACCAAATGTAATCTGGAGAAAATTATTAAATATTGCACAATGTACAAGAGAGTTCTCTTTCTCTGCCTGAGGGGAATAACTGTCCATTTTAAAATATCAGTGTCGGTATTACTGAGAAGGTCTGGTTCAGTTCACATGCAAACATGGTGGACCCTTGACTTGATGAATTCTGAGTTCCTCAGAGCTGGTTGTAATTAAGTCACTACAGTGAGATATGAATGTTTACCTGGGTATACTGTATACATAACAAGAGGCAAATGAATCTTCCTTTGATCTAATTAACCCAAGTTGCTAGTATGTCAAGTAGGTTGGAACTTGAAGGTCTACTGTCTAAAAAATTTTTCTTTTGTCAGATATCATAAACTCAAAAGATATATAGAATTTATTTCTTATTTCAATTCTTTATATTTTCATTTAAAATTTTGAAATGTTTATATATTTACATTAATACTTATTTTTAAAATTTGTAAATTATTATTCATCTTGGCTGTTGAATTTGGTGGGTGTCACCTTAAATTTTGTGTCCCAGATGAAAAGCTCATCCACTCACCAAGTATTGTTGTTATTAAAGACAAAGCAAGATGACATAAAAATCCTGAACAAGCCAATATCAGTCAGTGAAATTGGAGAAGTAATAAAGGAGTCTATGAAAAGGGAAAGTCTAAATCCCGACAAATTCAATGCAGAATTTTACAACAATTTGAGAGAATGTGTGACACTAGCCTTTGCCAAACTCTTTAATGAAATCAAAAGGAAAGCAGTACTCCCAAAGTCATTCCTGGAAATCATTACCCTGACTCCCAATCAGAAAAGAACTCAACCAAGAAACAAAACTATAGCCCAATAATCTCTTTAATAAGCAGAAGTGCAAAAACCCTCATTAAGATACTGGAGTAAATCATCACAAAGGTCAGATGTTATGACCAAGTAGGAATCATCCCAGGAACGCAGAAATGATTCAACATATGAAAATCAAGAAATGTAAAATGCCACATAACCATAAGTATGGACAACGGTTGCAGAAAAAGGGCTTGACAAAATCTAACATCCATTCATGATTTTTAAAAAGTGAAGCAAAGAAGAACAGAGATTCTTTATTTCAACGTAGTCCAGTCAATAAAGAACTGACATCATGTTAAGTGGAGAAAAGCAAAAACTTTCCCTCTAACATGAGGAATATCAGACTATCACCAATCCTGCTTCTCAAAAGCTTCACTGAAGTGAGGAGACAAGAAAAAGAAATAAAATGAATATGAATATGGAAGAAGTGGAATTATCATTATTTGCTGATAACATGATCCTATACATAAAAGACCCCCAAAATCCTACCAAAACTTCTAGACCTACTATTCAAATTCAGTTCATAACAGGATGGAAAGCCAACTCTCAAAAATCAATAGCATTCTTATACACCAATAACAAACTCACTGAAAGTGAAATTAAAGAAATAATGCTCTTCACAATAGCATCAAGAGAAAAAAATACTTTATAATTAATCTAACCACAGAAGTGAGAACTACAGTACTCTGTAAAAAGAATTGAAGATGATATCAGAAAGTGGAAAGTTAATATTTATTAATGAATTAGCAGAACTAGCATAGTTCAATGGCCACACTTCAAAAACTGTCATGTAAATTTCATGCAACCTAGATTTTCAAATTAGATTTCATGCTAATCAAAATACCAGTATATTCCTTGTAGGATTACATAAATGAATCCTAAAATTCATATAGAATGAGAAGAGACTTAGAATAGCAAAAGCAGTTTTGGACAAGAGCAAGGTATAGGACATCACAATCCTGTACTTCATGTTATACTATAAGCTACAATAATAAAAAAGCATGGTATTGGCAAAAATACAAGCTTGTGGGTCAATGGAACACAACTGAAGATATATGAAGAATATCAGGCACACTCATCTATGTTATCTTTGACAAAGGAGCTAAATCTCTTCATTGGAGGAGATACCTTTAACAAATGGTATAGGAAAAACTTGCTATCCACATGCTGAAGGTTGAATTTAGACTCATAATTTTTCACCATGCACTAAAGTAAAATTCAAGTGAAAGATTTAAAAGAATAGAAACAATCTACTGGAAGACAAAATAAATAAAATTCTTGAAGAAATAGGTATAAGCAGAGTTTCTAGACAGAACCCTGAGTGCACAAGAAATAACACCAACAATCAACAAATGAGGTCACATCACATCACAAATGATCAGCATTGCAAAGGAAACCACCGTCAACGTTTTGAGATAATCTACAGAATGGAGAAGAAAGTTTTCCACCTATTCCTCTGAGACAGCACAAATATCTAGATCATATAAAGAACTTGAAATAGTTACATCTCTCAAAATTAAAGATCCAGTTTAAAAAATGGACACCTGAAATGAACAGATACTTCTCAGATTAAAAAATACATACAACCAATAATTATATAAACCATGTTCAACATGGCTGTTTATTTGAGAAAAATAAATTAAAACAACACCAATATTCCATCTCATTCCAGAAACAGTGACCATCATTGAGAAATAAACCAGTAACAAATGCTGAAAAGTCAGTTGGGGAGAAAAGAATCTTTCTCTATTGTGGGTATGACATTAAACTGATACAATCACAATGGAAAGCAGTATGGAGGGTCTTCAAAAAACTTCAAGTAGAAATTCCATTTTACTCAGCTATTCCTATTCTAGGTATCTTCCTAAAAGAGTTAAAGACACCATATGACAGTGATTATATGAATACTCATGTCTATAGCAGTGTAATTCACAATAGCTAAGACTTGGAAGCAGCCTATATGTCCATCAACAAATGAATGAATAAATAAAATGTGGTATTTATACACAGTACAATACTGTGCCACAAAAAGGCTAAATCAGGAAAATAAGCTTGAGGTTATAATAAGTGAAGTAACTCAACATAAAAGTTGAACTACTATGTGGTTTCTCTTATATGGAAAACAGAATATATATAAAATATGAAAAAAAGATTATAGGAAGAGAAAAAGAAGGAGACAGCTATATAGACAGACAAAAGATATTATAATTCAATATGGATAATGTGTCTAAAAGTGTACCTTGACTTAGTACAATTGTCTTACATGCTTGTTATATGTTTTGGTCTATTAGTTGGGTTTTCAACCTATATACATGATAAACAACTTTATAAGACCTTATAAAGAAATCTGATAATGGATAAAAAAATGGCAGTGAAATGAAAGGGGACAATAAAGATTACACATGTATTATGTTTGCAGACTTGTACTAATGAAAGTAAAAACTTAGAGAAATAAAAAAAAATATATATATAGAATACTATCATGGCAATAAAAGTGAGGTACTTTTGTCTGCATTTTTGAGCAAAAATCATGATTTGGCCACTTCTTTGTCCATCTATCAAGTAGAGAAAGTACTACCCACGTTATTTGGCTGGTGAATTTACCAGTTAGCCAGGAATCTTGCATAGTCAACACATCATGGTTGCGTTGACACAGAATAGAACGGAGCCAGATATGCTGGTGTCACAAAGATGGGCGGGGACAGCGATCTTTGTCCCTTGGTGGTCACAACTTTAAGGCCCAGCACTGTTTGCTTCTCTCTCCAGGTCTCAGTCCATTCCTAACACGGAGGTTACACTCACACATGGCGGTGCTACCTTAATATAGCTGCAGGGCAGACACTTCTAGTCGCTTAGAAAAAGAATCACTTTTCTCCTTCCACCACAATAATAGAAGTTTCAGTTTCATCTGGGCTTACTGCCACCTGGAATTAAATAGCAAATGATGAATAAACAGAAAAAAATTTTTGCAGGTCCTCTGTAGCTAGCCATGACCACATAAGTGATGCTAACCACAGTGGAAACACAGAAATGTGAGATCTAGGAAGGTGCCATTGGATCTGAATTATTCAGGAGGTGGACACTTTTTGCTCCAGCTTTTGCTTTTCATCCAGCCTGCTACGCTGAAGTGATGGCTGGAGCACTAGCAGTCAATTTGTTCATTTGTGTGTTTTTTTGTATATAATTCAAAGAGGCTGGCCTTGAGCTCTTGGGGTAGCCCATACTGACCTTAAACTCATGGTGACCCTCCTGCCTCAGTCTCCAAGGGACGGGATGACAAACATGCACCACCACACCCAGCTCCCCCAGTCAGTTTGAAACATGGCAACACCATGGAAATGGCTTAAATTTAAGATGAGAATAATGATATAAAAGGAATTAGAATCCTTAACGACAATATGGAGTTGCTGTATTACTATACTCTGCTCACCTCTAGTCTTCTTTTAAATAAAAAGAAAAATAACTATTTTCTTTCAGTCACACTATTTATTTCTGTTACAGTCAGCCCTAATCTTAACCAGTAAAGTTGCTCTTGCATGTGTCATTTAGGAACCTTTGGGAGCTAACCATCCTTTCCCAGCTAGAGCTACTCTACCTAAGAGTTGTGTGTAAGTCAGACTTCTTAAATTTAAAAACAGCTTTTGGCAATGTAATTTCTTTTCTTCTTTCTGCTTACTTTCCATTTGCACATTAAAGTTGTAAAATGAGCGTTTTTCTTCAATATGCTGCAGCTCAAATTTTGCTAGGCACAAGGGCAGATAAGCCACGGCTCTTTTTGTTAACTGGTTCCCAGTAGATTGTTTGCTTCACAATAGAACATATTTGCATGTGTAATGTCTCTCCTTCCATAAACTAGAAAGCTGAATCTCTTTGCTTTTGCAGCCTCCTGGTAACCATTTATTCTGACCTCACTGATTAAACTATTTTTGGATACAAGAAAACAAACATGTGTGCTCCAAAGCTTAAGTTATGAAAACTTATTCTTGGCTATAGTCAGTAGAGTAAATCACTGACAGTTTTCACTAGGAGAGAGCAAAGCTGTTCCTACAACTTCTAGTGATAAAGAAATGAAGTGGGAAATGGGCAAAGCCTAAATGTCATCCAAGTGATGAAAATGTCTTCTGCTTGGGGGCTCCCTGTTCATCAAGTGTGAACAAATACAATATAATTCTTCATGAGCAGGGACGAGGAGAGAGAAAACAACTAGGCAGATGATAGACAGACGATGGGTAGACCAGAAGGCAGATATTACAATTGGATCATTGTTTCTCTCTCTTTTTATTTTCAACTTTTATCTTAATGCTAGAACTGAGTCATATTAAGTTTTTAAAATACCATCCTGGCTCTGGGTCACAGTGTTTGATATTTCTTCATTTGTCTCAGAATATGAAAATCTTGTAATTGAAAATAACAATAAAGGTATTGTGACCTTGTATTCATCTTCCATACTATAAGTATTACACTTGGCTAAAATAAATGTGTGAAAAAGAACTGATATTAAATGAATAAGCAAAACCACCTGGGGAGGGTGATAGACTGCCAGGGGCATGACTTGTTGACTGTGAAAGTATTTCATCCAAGTTGGGAAATGGAGATTCCTGGAAATTAGGGTTCCTAGTGGGCCCTTGTGGTAACAAGCAAATCTGGGCTTTTATTCTCTGTTCTGAAATGATGAGAGATTTTATTCTCCAAGGCTATCATTCTAGTACTTTCCACAAGTGAGTAATTGAATATCCAAATCCCAGTCCTGGAGGAGCCCAGCTCAACATCCTCTCTTGGCTTCCATCCTATGGTTTCTCCTGCTGAATAAGGCCCATTGAGAATGGCTAGATTGTAGTTTATTATGTTGTCCTGATTATGAATCAGTGCAATTTACAAATGTTTTGCATTTGAAACCTGGAATTGTTTTAGGCTCATTTGCTGACATATGTGAATTTGCTAGAAAGGGCCAGGATCAAATGACACCCTACCATCTGTGGAGGGTATTGTGTCTAGAGCTAAGAACTGGAAACATAACGAGATTTGCCAAGTAAACCGAACTACTTGAGTTCAAAAACAAATGCAAACACTTATTCTTATAAAATGTGTTCAAAAGTACTCAATTTCAAGTTATATACCTCCTTGGATTTCAAAGGTTATTGTAATGCATACCCTAATATTAGCATTATTTTATATCATTATTTTTCTCTGTGTGTATGTGGTTGTGGTGGTGTTGAAGACTGAACCCAGGGCCTCAGGCATTATATGCAAGTAGTGCTTTATCACGGAGCTACATACTTTAATGCAAAATTTTAAACATTGAGGACTAGCTTGGGCTTTCATAATAGCATTCTTTATAAGAGAAGTTATTGGAAACTGTGAAATAAGTAACCTCCCACACATCTTTTCTTCTTCAAGTACATCCTTTTTATTAGGTGTATGTCACAAGTTCAAGTCTCATGATTCTATCAGAACCTAACTTCAAACATGATTTTCAATCCCATCCCTTCTTGCTATGTAAGTAACAGCTCATAATTTCCTCAATATTAAATCTTATTTTCTATTTTTAGAATTAAATGGCCTATCTCCTTTATTTCAATAGGATCAGGAAAGTAGTCTAGAGATTGATATATAGAAACAAACAAGATTATTTGTGGACACATATCATGTGATGTTACAGCATTTGTGTCTAAAACAATTTACAGTCCCTAAGACATGCAAAGATCCTACTGTAATGTCATTCATATCCTGAGGAAAAGCAGAAAGTAAACAAATATATTTTTGTGTCATGTAGTAGTAAATGCCACAAAGCAATAAAAGCCGGGTAAGTTGCATATGAAGTGATTAGAAAAGGAATTTCTGAAGAAGCAACTGTGGACTTGTAACGACTAATAAAAATGAAGTGGGAAGAAAGGCATGCTTAGCGACATCATCCTGAGGCAGTAGCGTGCTGAGTATTTCAGGACTAGTTAAGAAGTCAAGGAGGTTATTATGAAGTGTGCAAAGGGGAAACTGAAAAGAAAACCTATCACATAGGCAGCACTAGACCTTGGGGAAAAAGATAAGAACTTTGTGGGTTTTTTTTTTTTTTTTTTTTTTTGAGACAGGGTCTTGCTTTGTAGATTAGGCTGGCCCTGAGCTCAGCCTCAAACTCATAGCAGTCCTCCTGCCTCTGCCTCCCGAGTGCTGGGTTTACAGGTGTGAGCTACCATGCCTGGCATTGTGGTATGTGGTACTGATTGCTGCTGGGCATGAGTCTCCACGCCCAGTATTGTATGTGGTTACTGGGGATCGAACTCAGGTCCTTGTACTTGCAAGACAGGCGCTGGAACCACTGAGCCATCTCCAGCCCCCTAAGAACTTTGGCTTTGTGTGTGTGAGGAAAATACATATACATTAGTTTAGTAATGATTTGTTTTTCATAAGTTTATTATATATAAATATATATGTATAATATATATTATATATAATATATATATTGCTCTTGGCATGGAATACATTTTCAGAATGCTTTCATCTCACAGAAGTGAAAACTCCACATCCATTGAACAACCACTCCCTCTACCCTTCAAGCAATCTCTAGGAATCTTCCTACTTTCTGTTTCTATGAATTTGACTAATTTATACATATCGAAGTGGAATCATATTGTGTTTGTCTCTGCAAATGGCTTAACCAATTTATGACATACTTATATTAGAGTAAGTGACAGAAATTTCTTCTTCAAGAAAGAATGATATTTTATTTTCTGTGTATGTCACATTTTGTTTAATCCACTCACTTGTCAAAGAACTTGAAGTCTCAGAATATTTCTTAACTCTTCTTTTTTGTTTTCTACTATACACCATTAGTATTTCTCAGACATTTTTAAGCACTTGATGTTGTAAATATTACTCTGTGGGGAATTTTTCATTTCTATTCAAAATGTTTGTATCTTTTTCTAAATACTTCCATCTCTTCTATTTATCCTTCCATTACTGTTATTGCTGTGGCTTCTTCACACTTAGACTTATTACTGCCGTTCATCACAGTTAAAGTACATTATTACTTGTAAAACAAATTATTTTTAAACTTTATCATCTAGTTAGTATGTAGCACTGAACAGGGATTATATATATATATGCATGCTGGAATGTATGTCATTTACTTTTGAAATTTTTCCTAATTTATAATTATATCTCTAGGGAATAGATAGGAGCTTGTATTCTCACACAAACCTCAATAATGTAAAGAGAACCAATAGTTTTGGGAGAAAATAAATACCACTGAGTGTATTAGCTTTTCATTACTATAACAAAACATGCAAATTAATTTGCCTCACAATTTCTCCATAATCGGGAGGGGTGCTGGATGGAGAAGTCAAGGTATTTAAGGTGGAGTGAACTGTTTATGTCCTGGCCAGGAAACTAAAGGGAAGATGAAGAGATCAGGATTTCCCAGTTCTCCTCAAGTGCACACTCGCAGTTACCTAAGGACTTCCTGCTAAGCCCAGTTCTTCAAAGTTCCATTACTTCTCAGTAGTTCAAACTGGGGAGGATACTTTTAACCCATGGGTTTTTGGGAAAAATTCAGGATCCACACATAGCCTTAGGAAGACCAAGTAATACACAGTATGTAATCAGAGAACAAAATAGCATCATTTCATAGACATAATAACATACAAGGCAAATTTATAAGTATCAGATAACTGGGCTGATATATTAAAATACCATTATTAATAGTGCCATAATAAAGATACATCCTTTTATAGTAGTTGAAAACAATGTCAAAATCCCCCACATTTTGGTATAGAGGACAAAAATGAGCTATTGAATGAGTTAATAGTGAGACAGGAATTTAATTTGTCTTGTGTGGTACTGAGGATTAAACTCACGACCTTGAATGGTGCCATAGATCTAAATCCCCAGCCCCAAACCAATTTTTGTGCTTTTTGTTTTGTTTTGCAGTACCAGGGATTGAACTAGGGCCTTTGTGCTTCCAGTGTAGGTGTGGTACCACTTGAGCTAAATCCTCAGTCCCTAAGAATTTAATTTTTGATGAGTAAAGTTGGAAGGAAGGGCACTTAGGGTTGAGGAATGGCTAGGCCATGACAAGAATGCAGAAGATTAAAAACACATACAGACTCGATTCTCATGATATTCATTTATCTAAGTCATCTATATTTTCAGTATTTTGTAGGAGAATATTGGCTAATAAACCAGAAAACAAATTAGGGCTCATGCTGTGAGACATTCCAGGCCAGCATGTTGTATCTGCTGTGTAAACAGTGGGATACTGTGGGCTGATTTTGAGGAGATGAGTTATACAATCGGAACCTTCTTCTCTGAACAATGACCTGGTACTATAGAAAGATTTATGAGAAAAAATTCCTACAGACTGAAACCAGAAAGGTGGTTATTTCCGCAATACTGGTAGTGGTAACAAATTGTAAAAATGAAGAATAACAGTGAGGATGGACAGTGAAGCAGTGACGAGTGGGAAAATATATTTTTGAGGTCTGTTTACTTAACCACATTGATTTGTGAGTGAGTATAAGGAGTTAGGAAGAGGAAATGATGTTAGAAGACCTGAGGGCTTTGAAAGCCTGGTAGAGGCAGGAACATGATGGAAGAGCAGGAAGAAAGAGGAACAAAGTAAGGAGGAAGTATCATGGATTTGATACCAAATCATCAACATGGAATCCATGAATCATAGAGGACAAACAAAGTCATGGGGACACCTGTAAGGTGGATCAACAGGTGTATGACTATGACTGTAAATTCTATTCATATATGAGGAGGTTTGGATATCTTCAGTAGTGGTTGCAAAAAGAATAAGATAATAAAAACCATTTGTAACCATCTGGTAAATGTTAGAAACTGAAAAAAAAAAACTTCTATGCAGTGAGAAAGAAACATATTCTTCAAACTTTTTCAGAGTTCATGACGGAGGAATAGATATTTTAGATCACTTGCTCAAAGACAGAGCTGGTCAGTGGGGGAACAAACTTGGGGGCGTGGTTTGTGTGGCTGTGGGTCTCTTGACTTAGAGATGATCTCTTGCTTTTCCTTCAGCACCACTTCTTTCTATCTTATTTCTTTTCTGTGTTATAGCTTTTGAAATTGTATTATTTATGATGCTGAGAAACAACTTGGGATATATGTAATTCTAAACACCCAGAACTAATAAAATTACATTGATCAGCTGCACATCAAAATCACTATCCGAGGCAATTCTAGCTACTTTTGCCAATTTAGCAGTAATTAGGTCTAAGGAGGCTTGGGAGGCCGATATTCCTTCTGTATCTAGAAGATTATGCTTTTACGGCAGTGTGTCAAATTATGTGCGAAGAGTGTTTTCACCACCATCCCAGGAAAGAAACTATATAACCTTGTCCCCCTATCCCATTATTCTAACCAGAATAAATCTGATTTATCAAGAAAAAACAAACAGCTTCCCTAATGCTGCATACCAGGCTATTTTACCTCTGTTTCTGGGGATGAAAATGATGGTTGCTAGGAGACCCAGAGAAGGGAAAGGAAAAATGAGACAAAGGAAACTAAAATATTTGCCTGGCTAGTCTGAACTGTGTGCAGTTACTTTTGCTTTCTTCTTTTTAATGAACCAGTGATGTTCAAAGTTCTGAGTGAGTGTAAATACCACCACTGTGTCATTGACTTCTTTAAGTACTCTGAATATTTCTAACTGAATGATGACATTCAAAATATATTAAAATTTAAAAGTTTCCAATATCAGTAAGAAGAAATTCTCTTGCTTTCTTTTTTGATAACAAACACTGTCACTTGGAAACGGTACTAAGGTGTTATTGTTGCAAAACTCCATGCACAGATTTCTGATGAAAGAGGAAGATAAAAGTGATTAAAATTTGGAGGATTGGAGCATTTGGGGTGTAACTATTTGAGTTAACCTGCAAGTATATAAAATAACCGTAAGTATATGTTAGTAGCTGCATAATAAAAATCTATTAGTACCCACATTCAGGGGAAGTTGTAAAGGATCCTTTTGAATACACACTTTAATCGGCCAGTTTCTCATCATGGAGATACAGTATCTGACACCCGCAACTTAAAAGGAGGAGAGATGCATTTTTGCTTCTCAAGTTTCAGGCTTTTATCAGTAGGGTGCAAGGCAGAAAGGGCAGGACAGAAAGTCACAGCAGAAGAAAAGCTGCTTGCGTCCTGGAAGCCAAGAAACAGATAGGGAAGGGAAGAGCAGCTGGTCCAGAGAGCAGTCTCCACCTCCTAACAGGAAGTCAGCCATATCACTCCCATTGTCCATCACCTTTCAAGGACTTATCTCTGAGCAATGAGGCCTTTGAGAAATCTAGCTTTCTCTGTTCAAACCATAACATATTCTTACTGAAGTCTCATATGCAAGGTTAAGGAGGACCTGCAAAGACCTTGATTACTATTCAATATTACTATTCTATTCTGTATATATATATATATTACTACTATAGGATCATTCAGTGTGAAATATTTGGAAATTTAGAAACAAGTTATTAGCTCAAAATTACATTTTTGTTCCTTGTTTTATTTATTTTTAGTAAAATGAAGGATTCAGATTCTGAAAGAAGAAATATAAGGAAGAATTTAAAGACTTTAATGATTATCATATAAAAACATTTATTAAAAAATCAGTTACTTATGGGATTTAAGTATTGTGTCTTTAAGATTTTCAGTTTTTGTTTTTTATATGTTTGCACTACGTAATGATTAGGTTATTTGAAGGGTGTTGGTTCAGGGACATACCACATTTGAACTATTTTTTTCACCTTCTTTAACTCCCCACTTTGCCTTCTCCTTCCATCTCTTGATTCTATTCTCTTTGGAGTAAACTAAATCTGTGTTCCTATTTTCTTTTATCAATTTTTTATTTTACTTTCATCAGTGTGAAAGCACTGGGACATCAAACCATTTGTCCAACACATCCTCATGGGAGCCTTTTCTTCATATAAGAAAAGACTTAATGTTTCTTTGTGTGTGAGAGAGCAGAAGACATACCTGTTTAAAGCAGAGTCGTGTTTAGGATTCCCAGCCCAAATATCCCCATTTCAGTTTCTTGCAGTATGTGAAGCCAGTATAAGGCTACCTATGAATACAAGTAAGTATCTTATGGTTTTTATTTTTAACAGTGAGGAAGGCATAATGTCATCTGATTTAGATTGAAAGGGCTAATCAGAGAAAAAGGTAGAGATGTTGAACATTATCAGTCCAGTGAGTTTAAAAATAATTTACAGAGACAAATATGAGTAATCTTTAACTTCACTGAATTCTTTCTGAAAATAATGCTTGATGGGTTTTTAGAATTATCTTTTTGTTTTTTTTTTTTTTTGAGACAGAGTCTCACTTTGTAGTTGAGGCTGGCCCTGAGCTCAGCCTCAAACTCACATCCAGCAATCCTCCTGCCTCTTCCTCCCGAGTGCTGGGATTGCAGGCGTGAGCCACCACGCCCGGCACTGTGGTATGTGATACTGATTGCTGCTGGGTGTGAGTCTCCACGGCCAGTATTGTATGTGGTTACCAGGGAATCAACCCTGGCCCTTGTGCTTGCAAGACAGGCACAAGAACAGCTGAGCTAAATCCCTGGCTCTGGAATTATCATTTTAAAAATATACCTATATGATCAAATCAATCATTTTTTGCTATTCATACAAAAAGTGATTTATGAAGCTTCATTAACATCCTGAAATACAGAAAGTTCCATGGCTTCTATTTTACTAAAGATATCCTTGAATGAAATACAATTCATATGAATTTAAATATTCTGCTTTTTCAAGCCTCCATATGGAATAAACCATCCTTTTGTTTGTTTGTTTGTTTTGGGGGTTTTGGGCTTTTTTTTTTTTCTTTGAGACAGTCTTGCTTTGTAGTTTAGGCTGGGCCCTGAGCTCAACCTTGAACTCACAACAATCCTCCTGCCTCTGCCTCCCAAGTGTTGGGATTATAGGCATGAGCTACCATGCCCAGCACTGGGGTATGTGGTACCGATTTCTGCTGAGTCACCACACCTAGCATTGTTGTATATGGTTACAAGAGGTGATCGAACACAGGCTTTTGGGCTTGCAAGGCAGGTGCAAGAACCACTGAGCTAAATCCCTGGCCCCAAACCAGCCTTTTTACAGGATTATAGTTTCTTTGAAGTAAGTGTTCATTTCATTAGACTTTCAATTAGGACTGCAGAATTAACACCAAATTATACATCCAGAAAGGCAAGTTTTTAATAACCCAGGAAACAAAATTTCCTTTAATAAAGATTAGCATTACCATAGCTCAATCATACTTTTTCCACAGCAGATTCTAGTGTTCCGATAATAATGCTTTTTCAAGAGATTAGGATCTTTATAAAATTACTCAGTCTACTCTTTCTTAGTAGTTTTAGTTAATGTGATATAGTCAGAAGGTTATCTAGAATTTATGGAAGCATCACAAGGCACCAATGTTTAGAACTCCTGGAGTCAAATAGAGCTTAAATCCTCTGAGGGCCAAGACTATCTCATTCACCATTGAGTGCCTGGTTTATAATACATAGTCCCACACATACAGGCATATGACTTGTGTTGTTGAATGAATGAGTTTCTTACGTTTACCTCTTCAATACATATGTCTTATTAGTTGACCTAATTAGAATTGGAACCATTTTGGGCTTCTCTCTTGATTGCAAAAGACCATCTGGGCTCATCAATCTCATCCTCTCCACCAAACAACTGGAGTCACACAGCATATGTTTAGTGATTTATCACCTTTAAAAAATAAAACTCTGTAAGGAAGTACTGGCAATCCTGAAAGTTTCATTAGTAGAGTATAGAAAATCCAATCCTCTTAACCTTCTTTCAACACTGCAAATGAACAAATGCATGTCCCAATTCAAGAAATTATAGCGCTGATATGATCTCACTGTAATGACATACTGTTTTTTACTGCATGGTTTTGAAATAGTTCAACTTCCAGATCTGTGTTAATCATACAGTGTATTATACAATCATTCTGACTAAATTGCCCAGTGCTGAGTTTCCAAATGTAAAAAAGAAATCGTGAGTGACAAAGGTAAAAGATTTTTAAAAATTGTATTCAGAGCAGCAATAATTCTGCCACACAAAACACTCGAGTACATAATGGTTTCCATGGAACCTTGGACTCTATATATATTTGAAAAATCTATTTTTGGGCAGTAACCTTAAAATCTGAAAGACAAGATTCTTCATATTTTATTTTGGAACTTCTGACAGTGTGGTATCTGCTTTTTCCTCTAACGTGTTGAGAAGTGCATTGCCCTGTCCTACTCAAGTATAGATAGGAACATCTTTCAGGACCCTGGGTTGGTCTACCTGCAGGCATCCTAGGTGTGCACAGGACAGGTAAGAGCAGAGGAGAGAGTCCAAAGGCTCATGGAAAGCAACCAAAGCACAAGGGACAGGCACACACATTGCCAAGTACTGAATCTTAACTTAGCTAATTCTGTTGCTTAAATTAAGACTCGGTTTCCATATACAACATCAGGACAACAGGTGCTTCTGAGAGTTGTTGTGGGATTAATTGACATGACCTTAATGTATTTATGCAGAGTTGGGATCATGATGAAAGCACGATAAATCTTACTTGCTATTGTCCTGCCATGTAATTTCTGTTTGAGAAAGGACTTCTGGCAATACTTCCTCAGCTATAAGAAGGAATATTAATCATGCCTGTTAGTGTAGTTGTGAGGATTTAATAGTACAAGAGAATGCTAATTAAGGGTAGTTACTCTAGAATTATTTATTGAATTCCCAAAGACCAAGTGCTACCTATTAATATTAACATTTAATCTGCCTATGTTACATTTGATGTATGTCCAGGAGAAGCCCATTCCAGTAGTATAATGCAATAACTAAATGAGTGATATTATACTATTCAAGTAACATATGTTTTATATTATATTATATATGCACTTGTAATTGAAACGTGGAGATTTTATTCCAAGCACCAAACACAGCTTTAGATGGTGGTGTATAGTAATTAATAAAAAGGTAGAGACTACCTTATGGAGAGATGGCCAAAAAAGTAACATGTCAGATAGTGAATGGCTATGTCCAAAGATATGGAAAAGGTCTAGAAAGTGATGCAACCCTGGGTGGGAAACTCTCCTCTGAAAGTGGCATTTGGCCAGAGACCTGAGGAGAGGGGGGGAGTAAGGCATGAGGAGACAACAGCAGGTATGACGTTTCCCCCCGGGAGCCCACTTACATGTGAAACACATAGGAAAGGAGCCCTGTGGCTTCAGAAGTGATAGTGAAAAGAAAACGATGGAGGTGAAGAAAAGAAAAATAAACATAAAGCCTCAAGGGCCGTGAAAAGTTCCTGCTTATATTTTGAACATGTTGGTCCTTTGGAAGGTCTGAGTGTAGGAATAATTTAACTTTTATGATTAAAAATTAAAGAACTGATACATAAAATGGAAAAATTGTATATATTTATGAGATACCACGTGGTACTTCAACATGTGTGTTCTCAGTGGGGACTCATTGTAATTCCACATGGAGCACAGGGCAGAGTAAGGGTGGAACTGCAGAAAAGGGGACCGGAGGAGGCCACGGCGGCAGCACAGTGCAAGAAGAGGATGCTTAGACTATGGAGCAGCAGAGGGGATGAGGAGATGGATAAGATTCTGGATATATTTATCAAGGAGCAATGGGAAGATGGACTGCATACTTGCTGTTCTTTACCTAATTTACAAGTTCTGCACTTCACTATTTAATAAATCATCCAAAACTTCTCTTGGGAATTGTCCTGCTGATAAATAAAGTTGCCTCATTTTAAAGACTGTTATATTTATCTCTAGTCATATACCAAAACCAAGTTAGTCTTTTCCTGAAGGAAGATATTTTTCAATACATCATATTTAAACTGAAGTAAAATAAATGTTCTTTTAAATGTCCCATTTCTTACACATGACAATGTATCTGTGAAATGGATACTAGAACTGCAGTTAAGAGGATGTAAATTTTTAATTCTGAAAACTCTTGACTGTTTTCAATTAAAAACCTTTGCGTGTGTTATAATTTGGGTCTTAAACACCACCCATCCCCCAAAACCCGCATGTTGAAGGCTTGGTCCCCAGGTGTTGGTGCCCTTGGGAGGTAATGGAACCTTTAGAGTGTGGGACCAGTGAGAGGGAGTTAGGTCACTGGGGAATGGCCTTGAAAGGGGACACTGGACATCCACACCCTTTCTGTCTCTCTCTTTGCCCCCAGTAAGCAGCTTTCTTCTACCATATATATTCCTCACCGTGATGTTCTGCCTTAGCACAGGCCCAGAGTGATAGAGTTTTGGTGATGCACTGAAATCTCATAAACTGTGAGTTAATATAAACCTGTCCTCTTCGTAAGTAGATTATCTTAGATATTTTGTTAGCAATAGAGAGCTGTTTAACACATTATTCATAATTTTTAGAGATACAATTATACTCACAAAATGTTTTCTTTTATGACTCGTGAGCTTTGTATACACTTAAGATTCTTTTCCAACTCAAGAATGCACATTTTGCATTTCTTATGTTTTCCTGTTTATAACACATATGTATTACTTACTGTTATTACTCTAACTGTTTGGTCTATTTGGCATTTATCTTTTGTAAAGTCTATTCACCTATCTCGATCCATTTATTGGCTCATATATATTTTATTAATAATCTGGAATAGTATCTTTTGCATAGTGATTAATTTTCAAAGAGATTTTTATCCTATTTCTTATTTCCTGATGTATCTTCCACCTATATTGGATATTAAACACTTTTTTCATATGTGTCAGTACCCAAATAAGAGAAGAAATATAAGTTTACTAAGGTTAAGGAAGAAAAATCTAGGTATGGATTTTCTATTGAAAGAAGAAAGAAGAACAATGAACCCAGAGAAACAAGATAGAAAATAAGGGCGACTAAACAGAAAGTGTTACATGTAGCCACCTACATTATATTGCATCATATCATATCATATCATCTCACATCATATCATATCATATATCATTTCATATCGCATCACATCATATCATATTGTACCATACTGTACCATATCATATCGTATCATGCATGCATACTGGAGACATAAAATGAGAAAAATCATGTAACCATGAATCTTCAAAGGGAAGTAGATGGAAAGGAATTTAGGAATAATGCAAAAATTCACAAAAGCCCATCGGGATTGAGGGTAAAATAATATTTACACTTGGTATCAAGATCTTCAGTGGCTACAAGAAAATCTATCCAAAAATCTATTCAAGTTACAAAACCAAGTTTCTCCCATCCCTCATAGAGTGACGCCTCTACAAAGGCTTGCTGTTCCTGAGCTCCGGGACCATTCAGCCTTGACCTTCAGTTGAGGCAGCACAGGCTGGGGAAGCTTCCCTCCCTCCAGGAGAACCACCTCTTCCAGGAGAGGCAGTGAAGCTGACACTGCAAGCATCTTGCTCCCTAGAGGAATAGGGAGAAATGGAGTGCAGTGGGGCCAGATGTTTTCCAACAGAAGCAATGCTCCAGGTAACTCAGATAGCAGCAGAGGGAATAAGGGGGCAGAGAAAGGCAGGAAAGGTGTCAAACTCTTCCCCTAGGAAATCAAGAGGAAAAGTGTTTTTTTTCCAACCTGAGACTTCCAGACCTAACTGAAGATAAAGGAAATGACCCCTGAAATAGAAGAAGGAAACATCCATTCCAGGCATGCTAACAATTAAATGTCTGATCCTAAGGATAAAGAGATGAAAGACAATCAGGTAGATGCTGCTAGAAAATTTCTAATGAGCCAGTGATTTGTTGTATGAGGATAGGAATTATTTAGTTGGAATTTTCAGGAGTGAAATCATAAGCGTAAGAAGTCACTGATATCAATAATTACAAAGGGGAATAGCTCTCTATTCCCAATAGCTCAGGTATCTTCTTAAAATATTTCAAGACATCAGTTACAGAGATACAGGCCTACCCATGTTTATAGCAGCACACGTTATGATAGTTAAATCTTGCAGCAGCCTACGTGTTCATCAGTAGATGAACGGATAAAGAATCTGTGGTATTTGTACACAATGAAGTGTTATTCTGCCACATTTTAATCTTGATCACTCAGTACTTTTCCTTAATGAATTACCTTTCATTTTATTTTATTTTAATCTTTTTTTTTCCTTTAAAAACTACTTTTTTTAAACTTCAAAAATTTTTGGAGGGTGGTGGGATTCATATGATGGAAAATGTTGCAGAAATCTGGTCTTTGTGAAAGTTGAGATTTAAAAGCCTAACTCACTATCTCACAAGGTATTTAGTAAAAACCATTATTCATGATACTGTCAAAGACAGAAATTTGAATATTAATATTTAAATACCAAATTGATTGCTTACAGTTTATTTGAACGGTCTATTTTGAAAGCTTAGTGAAAAAAATATTGATGTCAGTTCCTTGTTGATAAAGCCCTGGAGCTGGAAGTATGACGAGTGCTCTCCAAGGACGTTACTTTCCCACTGTACCTCTTGTGCAAATTTTCTGATTTCCCTGAGCCCCCATTTACACAATTACAGACGTGTAAGTTGGGAATCCATCTTTTCTTCTAACAGTTCTCTTTCTCAATATAATATGAAGTAGGAAACTGATAGCTATTTTAAAAAGCTTCTAAATTTAAGATTATTTGAAGTTTTGGAAAATTCCAAGATCTAATCTTATTTCCCCTAACATCTTTAAGAGCATTTTATCATGTGCTACTTGAGTGACATGACTGGAAATTTACTGGATAATAGGAAATAGAAGAGCAAATTGCTCACTAATTGTGTTTTTATTTTCCTTTAACCACTTCCTATAGAGATATTATTTGAGTTTAAGGAAATGACACTTTTTTTCTTCTGGAGATCCTGGTGAATAATTTGTTTCAAAGCATTCCTATACTTATTCTGAAAAACTGCAGCTCAAAACATAAAAAGCTTTGTTCCTTTGTTCCCTCTCTATTGCCCTCTGCTATAACACGACAGAATTTACAGCCCCTTACTAAGGCCCGTTGCTTATTTTCTTTAGTATGAATCTCCTTTCAGGGGAAACTGAACCATGTCTTTCTTTTCACAGAGCTCTGAGGCAGAGATAGCATCTACCGCCATGCCTTCACGGACTCACACATTCCATTTCCTTTTCCACCGAGCTTTGAGCTCCTGTTCTTATCAGACTTGGCGCTCCGCTCCTGGGGTGCTCTTTTGCAATCGTGCAGCCGTAAGTTGGCTACACTACAGAGGCTTTGGCCTGACCTAGTGGACTCCAAACAGAATTGTCCAACAGAGACTTGTTCTCATTCACACTGTGCCATTCATTAGCTTCCACTTTTTTTCTGAAACTCCCTAATCTTACAGACTTTCAGGTTTTGCTGCAGCGAGTAATATTGCTGATGTATTCTATTAGGAGGTTGTTAGTATTCATTAATTAATGGTCACAAAGAGCCTTTTAAATTATGCTATGTCTTTCCTGGTGTAAAGTAAAATCATTTTCTTTGTCTTTTTATCTGCTCTTTGTTGTCAAATTGTCTTCTATCTATTGCTTTCAAATTTCTAAAGCCATCTACTTTTCAATTAAATTCCTCCCAATAGATTTTTAATTATAATCACAACTATTAGTTGTAAAGGGGACCCCACTTTATAGCTCCATGTTTGGATGGCCTGAGTCAACATAAGATGCTTCTGACTAAACTGTTCTTTGATGTTTAAAAAGCCTGAGACAAAAGGCTCAATATACATCCTTAAGGAAATTTTAACTTGTCAGATGCAAACGAAAAGAAACTTTGGTTAACTAAATAATATTCCCCTGCTAATTTGGCTTCTATGAAGCAAATCACAGAAATTCACAGATGTGACACATTTTTCCCAGTCTTCACAGAAGTGTATCTATAGATCAGAATGTCACATAGAACCAAGACACTGGGAGTGAAAATGTGTGTCCTTTGAAATTCAGTTTTTAGGTGGATCACTAATCAGCAAACTAGAAAACCATTCTTATATCAGAATATCCCAAGCTAAGTGGTAAGTATTGTCACCACGCCCACACATTTCTAACCTGGTCATGATGCATTCAGTTTGATGAGGCTGATTGACTAAAGGATGATTTTTACTTTTCTATTGTTGGCAAAAATAGAAACATAAAAATGTTTTCTGTTTAGCTCAGAGTTTATTTGGTAATTTACTTATGATTTTCTCAGTACTAATCATTCCAGAATCATTGTCTTTATAATTCAGAGCAATTTTAGAGCAGTAATTATTAAAGCAATCATCTATTTTCAGGGCATCATTTTTTAAATTGAAATCTTTATAGGTACATTACATATACACATCATGACTGCATTCAACAATGAGAATTTGTACCAGTATATGACACAACTTAATTCTCATTTTTTCCATAGCCCTATCCACCCTACCACCCCCACCCTCTATATACATAAACTTTGTTTCTTTTCTTTTTTTGTTATAATCTCATTACTTTTCTCCTTCACCCCATTTCACTTTGAGTATTTTCTATTTCACAATATATAACATGCATTCTAGAACTCATTTACATCTTTATTTTCTCATACCAGAGGAAAGATACGATATTTACACATCTGTGACCTGTTTATTTCCCTTATGAGGATGTCCTCAAGGTACCTATGCTTTCTGTTTTCTGTGATCTTTTCTTATGCATCCCATTCCATGGTCATGCCCTTCAGAGATAGGGGGTGGAAGGGAGTTGGGGCTTATAGCATCTTCCAGAGCCTCTGAACTTTTGAATTTGACAAGGACTGCATACACTGCAGAAAGAAACTGTGCTAGTTAGTACAGTTAAATTACCTCTGACTTTAAGAGCAAAAGAATTCCCCTTTCTCTCTAATTTTACTGTGAATAAAATATCACTGGTTTGATTTGCTGATGCAGTTGGCTAGACCAAGGGCTTGGGACACCCTGTGTTACTCAGCATATTTCAAGATTCCTGTGGTTACAGACCTTTAATTTTAATTTTATTCTTATTTTATTAAGACAGGGTCTCAGTTTTCCAGTTCAGGTTGGCTCTGGGCTCAGCCTAGAACTCACAGCAATCCTCCAGTCTCTGCCTCTCAAGTGTTGGGATTACAGGCATGAACCACCACATCTAGCACTGTGATATGTGGTACTGATTGCTGCTGGGCATGAGTCTCCACACCCAGCATTGTTGTATGTGGTTACCAGGGTTTGAACTGGGCCTTTGTGCCTTCAAGGCAAGTACTGGGACCACTGAGCTAAATCCCTGGTCCCAGACCTTTTATTTCTTAATGAACATTTTTTTTCTGAAATTTAAGCATGGAAGTTTACACTAAAACTTCTCCAGAGAACTTGTTATACCTATATTTATGTTGAAATAGTTTGGACAATGATGACTGTCATTTGGAGAAATAAACAAGTCTAACATTTTCAGTAAAATAAGAAAAGGCAAAGAAAAAAACAAAAAATACAAAACAACCTTCTTATAAGGAATATTTTCAAAACAAGATTAAATGACTCAAAATTGAAAATTTAGTTTAAGACACTTTCTAAAGCTATATGTACCTTTTTTTAAGGTTTATTTTTTGAGACAGGGTCTCGCTTTGTGGTTCAGGCTGGCCCTGTGCTGAGCCTCAAACTCACTTCACAGCAATCCTCCTGCCTCTGCCTCCTGAGTGCTGGGATTACAGGCATAAGCCACCACGCCTGGCACTGTGGTATGTGGTGCTGGTTGCTGCTGGGTGTGAGTCTCTACACCCAGTATGGTATATGGTTATCGGGGACCGAACCCGGGTCCTTGCGCTTGCAAGACAGGCACTGGAACCACTGAGCTAACTCCCCACCTCTACATGTACTTCTTAAAATAACTTAAACTACAATATTTTTAAGGAAAGTGCTTGATGAAAAATATTATTAACAGGTGAAGTCATTTTAGATGAAAATAATAAGGATTTGTATTTTGTAATAAGGATTTGTATTTTGTGATAAGGATTGCATAGATTTATAAAACATTCTATACACTTAGATATTACTTTCATTCATCAGACCTTAAGTAAGTGTAATAAAATATCTTGAGATGTGTTACAACTTAGTAGAGATGAAGGTCAAGACATACATTGTTATGTAAATGATTTTTTTTTTTGCTCAAATTATCTAGAAAGCCAAATATTTGAACAATGAAATATGATTCAACTTTCAAAAATGAAGGAAATCATGTCATTTTAACAACATGGGTAAACCTAGAAAGTGAAGTAAATAAAAGTAATAGAATGACATATACTGCATGACTTCAGTTATATATGAAATCTGAAAAAAGTTGAATTCATAGACATAGAGTAGAATCTTAGTTGTCATAGGCTGGAAGAGGGAGTAATGGTGAAATATTGGTTAAAGGTGAGAAAGTTTCAGTCTTACAAGATGAATGAGCTGTGGAGATTGAATTGAGTATGATAGCTATAGTTAAAAATGTTATATTGGGCCAGAGATTTAGCTCAGTGGTTTGGTGCCTGCCTTGCAAGTGCAAGGGCCCGGTTCAGTCTGTGGTAACCACATACAACAAGGCTGAGTGTGAAAATTCATGCCCACCAGCAATCAGAACCACAAACCACAGTGTCGGGCATGGTGGCTCACACCTGTAATTCCAGCATTTGGGAGGCAGAGGCAAGAGGATTGCTGTGAGTTCAAGGCTAAGCTCAGGGCCAGCCTGAACTACAAAAGTGAGACCTTGTCTCAAAAAAAAAAAAAGTTATGATAACATCTGGCAGCGCTGTGGAGGTGGTATTGGAGGCAGCATTTGTCGCCATTGCATCCGCACCGGGGTTGGAGCTTCCTGGCCTCAAGGCTGACATTGGAAGAGCACTACGGGACTGAGTATAACAGAGAGCAGAGCCGGGGAAGTGGCAGCCCACACCATTGCAGCCAAGGAAGCCCAGAGTTAACTTTCTCCACCTCATCTGCAGAAGCACATCCAGGGACTCTGTATTGGTAAGTAGGTGGGCTTGTTCGAATGTCAGCCAGTTCCACTGCAGCTGCACAGGGCCTGCATCCTACTGGCCTCCAGGCCGACTGCACAAGTGAGCACAGGGACTCTGTATTGGTAGCAGGAAGGCTCATTGGAACCTCAGGCAGCACCATTGTAGCACAGCAGGAGCCAGAGCCTTCCTGCCTCTAAGCAGATGGGAGAAGGTGTTCTGACCATATTGTTTGAGTGCCTCATATGGTGAGCCAGAACTAGGGGTTTTTCTTTAGGTCCCAATGCATACTGTAAAGAACAACCCAGGAAGCACTGATATTCTAAGGTTCCTAAATATTAGGAGGAAAGAGACTTGCAACAAACATTGCCAGAAAACAGGGCAGGTACAAAGCCAAAAACAGCAATGACAAAAATTCAGAGATGAGGAAACACTCAAAGTTTCAGATACAAAGATCCTCACCTCAAGGTAACACAGGGGCAAGGGAAATAGAGAAGTTTGAAGGCCAGTCTCCAGGGTCCTCAGAAATGGTAACCAAAGCAGATCTAGTAAAATGGAAATCAGAACTGATCTCTGAGATGAAAGCAGAGATAATAGACACAGTCAACATGATGATTAAGAAAGCTAAAGAGGAAATCATGGAGTTGATAGAATCCAAGGTAGCAAAAGCAATGGAACCTTTTAAACACCTACAAGAAGAAATCCAGGAAATTAAGAAAGAAGCAAAAATTTTCACAATAGAATGAATATGGCAGAAGACCAAATTTCAGACCTAGAAGACAGGATCTCAACCAATGAACTGGAAAGGCATAATCTATGGGAAAGGGCAAGGGATAATGAAAAATCAATTCAACAGCTCCTAGATGATTCAAAGAATAACATAAGATTGACTGGAGTCACTGAGGAAGCAGGATACAATGTTAAAGACATTAAAAAGCTATTCACAGAGATAATGGCAGAAAACTGCACAGGAAAAGGAAAAGAATTGGACATAGAAATATATGAAGCATACAGAACTCCACACACCTGGGACATGAAAAAATCTACACCTAGGCATATAATTATAAACGTTCCAGATATGCAAAACAAGAATGAAATACTGAAAGCAGCCAGAGAAAAGAAAACAGTTACATTCCAAGAGAAGCCCATCAGGATCACAGTGGACTTCTCAACTCAAATACTCAATGCAAGAAGAGCCTGGAGTGAAGTCTTTAAAGCCCTAAAGGAAAACAACTTCCAACCCAGACTAATATATCCTGCAAAATTATTCTTCAAAATTGATGAGGAAATAAGATACTTCCATGACAAAGAACACCTGAAAAACTTCATAAATACGAAACCTGTGCTCCAAAACATTTTAAATAATACCTTGGAGAAAAACAAGGAAAGTTACAAATCCATTTGACCTAACCAAGTCAACCCATGGGACCAAACAAGAAACTGATGGAGAAAGGGCAAAAGTAGAATAAAATAGCCAAGAACAGGAAAACATGGGAGCACTAAATTTGCCTATATCAGTCATAACCATTAATGTCAATAAACTCAACATGCCAATTAAGAAATACAGACTGGCAGAGTGGATCAAAAAGCAAGATCCTACAATCTGCTGTATACAAGAAACACACCTAATTCAGAAAGAAACCCATGGACTGAAAGTAAAGGGATGGAAAATAATACTCCATGTGACATGAAACAGCAAGAAAGCAGGAGTGATGATTTTATTTGCAGACAGAATAGACTTCAAGCCAAAATTGATAGAAAAATATAAATATGGACACTATCTTTTAGTAGAGGGAAAAATCCAAGAGAAAGAAGTAACAATCTTAAATATCTATGTTCCAAATTCTAAAGCACACAACTATATAAAACAAACATTAATGAACATGAAAAACCAGATAGACTCCAATACAATAATAGTAGGGGACCTCAATATCCTACAGTCACAAAGAGATAGAGCAACTGGACAAAAAGTCAATAAGCAAATACTTGGGATAAACCAGACTCTTCAGCAAATGGACTTAATAGATGCCTACAGAGTATTTCACCCCACAAAGACAGAATTTCCATTCTTCTTAGCTGCTCATGGATCATTCTCCAAAATAGACCATGTGCTCATTCATAGAACAGGTTTAAGCAAATATAAAGGAGATGAAGTTATCCCTTGTATACTGTTGGACCATAGTGCCCTGAAATTGGAGCTGAATAGCAAAGGAAAGCCCAGGATCTTCACAAACACATGGAAACTGAACAACACTCTGCTGACCAACCAATGGGTCATAGAAGAAATTAGAGAAGAAATTTAACAGTGCTTACAACTAAACAATAACCCCAACACAACATATAGAAATTTATGGGACACAATGAAAGCAGTTCTACGAGGAAAATTCATAGCAGTGAAGACCTACATCCAGAAAACATAGGAAGCTCAAATAAACAGTTTAATGCTGAACCTCAAGCGACTAGAAAGAGAGGAGCAAAACAAACCCAAACTCGCACTAGGCAAGAAATTATAAGGATCAGGGCAGAAATTAATGCAATAGAAACCAAGAGAACGGCTCAAAAAATCATTGAATCAAAAATCTGGTTCTTTGAGAGGATAAACAAAATTGATAGACCCTTAGCCAACCTCATTAAAGAAAGGAAGGAAAAGGCTCATATCTATGCTGTTAGAAAAGAGAACGGAGAAATTACTACCGATGCAGAGGAAGTCCAGAGGATAATAAACACCTACTTTGAAAATTTATACTTTAATAAAATGGAAAACATAGAAGAAATGGATAAATTTCTAGACACATATGAACACCAAAAGTTGAATAAAGAAGATATAGAAATGTTAAATGCCCCAATATCAATCTGTGAAATTGAAAATTAATTAAAAACTTGCCAACAAAGAAAAGCCCTGCCCCTGCTTTTTTTACTGTTGAATTCTACAAAACTTTTAAAGAAGAGTTAGTGCCTCTACTTCTTAAACTCTTTGATGAAATTGAAAGGGAAGCAGTACTCCCAAACTCATTCCTGGAAGCAACCATTACCCTGATTCCAAAAGCAGAGAAAGACCCAACCAAAAAAGAGAACTACAGGCCAATATCCCTAATGAACATTGATGCAAAAATCTGCAGTAAGATACTGGCAAACAGAATACAGAGAATTATCAAAAAGATTATACACCCTGACCAAGTTGGATTCATCCCAGGGATGCAAGGATGGTTCAACATATTTAAATCAATAAATGTTATACACTATGTTAACAGGCTCAAGGACAAAAATCATATGGTCATCTCAATTGATGCAGAAAAAGTGTTTGACAAAATACAACACCCATTTATGTTCAAAACCCTACAGAAGATTGGAATAGATGGTCTCTATCTCAAACTAATAAAAGCTATGTATGAGAAACCATCAGCAAGCATCATACTAAACGGTCAAAAATTGAAACCTTTCACACTAAGATCAGGAACAAGACAAGGATGCCCCCTCTCACCACTTCTGTTCAATATAGCTCTGGAAATCTTAGCCATAGCAATTAGGCAACAGAAAGAAATAAAAGGAATAAACATAGGAAAGAAAGAAGTTAAGTTGTTATTATTTGCTAATGACATGATACTCTATTTAGAGCAACCTAAAAACTCAATTAAAAAACTGGTGGACCTAATAGCCAAATTTAGCTGAGTAGCTGGTTATAAGGTCAACATTCAAAAATCAATAGTCTTTGTATACACAAACTGTAGACCCACTGAGATAGAAATTGGGGAGTCAGTCCCTTTCACAATAGCACCAAAAAAAAAAAAAATCTAGCAATCAATCTAACAAAGCAGGTGAAAGACCTCTACTCTGAAAACTACAGCACTCTGAGAAAGGAGATAGAAGATGATATCAAAAAATGGAAAGACATACCTTGCTCCTGGGTAGGAAGAACCAATATCATCAAAATGGCTATACTCCTCAAACTACTATACAGATTCAATGCAATCCCGATTGAAATCCCAACAGCATATTTCACAGCTCTAGAGAAAAAAATCCAAACTTTCATCTGGAACCACAAAAGACCTAGAATAGCCAAAGCAATTCTAAGCAACAGGGACATGGTGGGGGGTATTACAACTCCGAACCTGAAACTATAAAGCCACTGTGATAAAAACTGCGTGGTACTGGCAAAGTAATAGACCTGAGGATCAATGGAGTAGACTAGAAGATCCAGAAACTACTCCAGATACACTGAGCCACCTCATCTTTGACAAAGGAGCCAAAAATCCTCAATGGAGGAAAGATAGCCTCTTTAACAAATGGTGCTGGAAAAACTGGGCTTTAACCTGCCAAAGACTAAAACTAGATCTAGCTCTTTCACCGTGTACCAAAACAAAATTGAAGTGGATTCGGAACCTAAATATTAAAACAGACACTCTAAACCTACTACAAAACAGGTTAGGTAAAACTCTTGAAGACATTGTCTTAGGGAAAGACTTCATGGACAAAACCTCTATAGCATAGGAACTGCAATGGGATCTCATTCTCTTAAAAAGCTTCTGTACAGCAAAGAAAACCACCAACAGAGCAAAAAGGTAACCAACAATGTGGGAAAAAATCTTTACCAGCTGTTCCTCAAAGGGCTACTATCTAGAATATATAAAGAGCTCAAAAAAATCAGCCCACCCAAATTTAAAGATTCAATTCAAAAATGGGCACCTGATGAATGGATACTTTTCAGAGGAAGAAGTAAGAGCAGCTAAGAAGCATATGAAGAAATGCTCAACATCATTAGTCATTCGAGAGTTGCAGATGAAAACAACACTGAGATTTCATCTCACTCCACATAGAATGGCTGCCATTTCAGATTCAGCCAACGGCAAATGTTGGCGAGGCTGCGGAGAAGAAGGAACACTTCTACACTGTTGGTGGGACTGTAGACTTGTAAAACCCCTGTGGAGATCAGTTTGGAGATTCCTCAAAAGCTAGGATTGGAGGTCCCATTTGACCCGGCCATTGCCCTGCTAGGTATATACACACAAGAATTAAAAGATTCATATCACAGTGACATATGTACACTCATGTTTATAGCAGCCCAATTTGTGATTGCTATATCTTGGAAACAACCCAAATGCCCATCAACTGGAGACTGGATAAAAAAGCTGTGGTTCTTCTACAGAATGGAGTATTACTCTGCCATAAAAAATGATAAGTTTGAATCATTTATACTTAAATGGTCATATCTTGAGGATATTCTCCTAAGTGAAATAAATAGGTCACAGATAGGTACATATCACATCTTTTCTCTGGTATGAGAAAATGAAGATGTAAATGAGTCCTACAATTGTATGTTATATATTGTGAAATAGAAAATACTCAAAGCAAAATAGGGTGAAGGGGGAAAAATAATGAGATTATAACAAAAAAAAAAGGAAACAAAGTTTATGTATATAGGGGTGGGGGTGGTAGGGTGGATAGGGCTATGGGAAAAAATGAGAATTAAGTTGTGTTGTCTACTGGTATAAGTTCCCATTGTGGAGTGCAATCATGATGTGTATCTGTAATGTACCAATAAAGATTTCAGTTAAAATAAATGTTATATTTTATACTTGATATTTGTTAAGAGACTTGATCTCAAGTATCCCGGCCAAATGCTAATTAGGTAATGTAATGAAAATATTAATTAGCTTCATTGTGATAACTATTTTACAATGCATAGACACAAAAAATCGCATTGTGTATATTAAATGCAGTTTTTTCAGTCATATCTCAATAAAACTAAGAAAAAAAATGAGAAACCATTCAAACAACTACATATTTCTTGACCTACAGCACATTTTTCATAAGTTTGTAAAACATTACAAAATATAAGTTGTTATTATATTGGTTAGTACCTGTAACAAGCAATGCTTATATGCTCATATATACTAAGGGATATAAGGACATTTAGCAGAAGTGTAATCAATGTTATTTATTTGTCTCAATTATTTATTGGATTTATATTACATGGAAATAATGCAAAATTCTGGTGATGGTGTTAAAGAAAGTAGAATGAAATATAACTGTAACTTCAAAGTTCAATAGTAACATTAAAAAAACTCTTGAGAATTGTTAATTGATAAAAATGAATGCACTAATATTCACTGGCAAGAAACATGTTATAACTCAATGCATTTTATAGGCTCATTTTCCTAGGAAAAGTCTCATACAATACAGCTAAAACAAAAGAAGGGAAATATATAATAAATGTTTCGACATAAATGAGAAATTCCTAAAAGAGAAAGGGCTGGAATTCTGAACTTTCTTGATGTTTAATTATCAAAATTCTCTACATGCTCACAATAAACTAATGATGAAAGCATAATTTAGAAGGTTAAAACAAACAATGAAAAAGAAGAAAATAGCTGCAAAGATGATAGGTATTATCTCACTTTCACAGCCTCAGAGCTAAATTTTAAGGGAAATTAAATAACCATAATAATTTAAAAGTTTCACAGTAAAAATTTAATTTGAATCTGAGAACTACTTATGAGCTATCATAAGTAATTACTGCACTAAACTTCACTTATTTCATTTATAGTATGTAGATACCATTAATAATGATGATCCATGGTTGCCTTGACTATTATGCAAGGGAATGTATTTAAGGTATTTAGCAGTGTGTGCAGCACATACATAGAAAATGCTCAGGAATTGTAAGCTATTATTTTACTGTACATTAAATTATTTAATTTATTATTTCTCAAATCCATTTTCAGTTATATATGTGTAAAGTTTTGTTATGGTTTCATAGATATTTAGATTTTATTAGATATATGTTATCTTTAGATTTCAAGTATAAAGTATATATAACAAAGTCATTTTCCTTAACTATAAGCAAAAGGTATGAGAATCAGTTCTGGGGGTAAAGGTAAGTGAAGAAAGGAAAGGAAAAATTTGATGGTAAAAAAAGGAAACAAACCTCATGTGTATAGGGAGTGAGGACTTGGGAAGCAGGGTAATGGAAAAAAATGAGAATTAAGTCATGTCATGTAGTGGCACCAATCCTCAGTGTAGCTTGTGATCATAACATGTACACAAATGTACCAATGAAATCTGAAAATAAAACATGAGCAGGATCAGAATCAAATCAATTTTTTTAAAAAAGTGTAAAGTTCATTTGCTTATAAAAAGGAGTTCACAAATTGGGAGACTTACAAAATTATACTTCTAATTATGACAGAATGGGGTTGATTATGTAGCTCATTTATTTTATATTAATCTGAGGTTGCTAATGAGCAGTATTCCCCTCAGGTTCTACTGTTTACTGGAATAACATCGAGAGGCCTTCAATTATAGAGGAGAAAAGAGCTGGTGAGTTATTAAACTATTCACTTGTGGAGATCATGTCTTTGGTTCAATACAAACATAAATCTTGTTCAGAGGATGAGCTTGATAACTGAATTTCATTATGTAGAACTTCTTACCTCTCCACACTGCCCACCTGGCCCACTTACCTCACTCTGTATATTTTTCTTTATTGCCTTGTTATTTTATTACATTATAAAACCTCTCCAGAATTCTTCAGTGAACTCAAGGGAAATGTTTTTAAATGACCTCGTATTTTTCAAAGGTATAAATTTTGAGGCCTGAAAAATTTAGAATATAGGACTAATTGTAGTAATGTGCATACATTGAAGTTAGCCTCAAATGCCAGTCCCCTTACCCGAACTCCGCAAAGATGGCCCTCTAGCTTTTGGAAGTTTCTGAATGTCCATCTTGACCAAACAAAGGTGATCTGAGGCCTCCCCTCCCCTAGTGCAGCCTGTAATTGTAAAATTCCTGTCCAGCCAGGTTTCCTAACCGTAGGTGTTTCCATCATGGAAAGTTTGATTATTTCTCACTAGCCATATCAGGATTTATTTTTCTATTCCCTACCAAAACTCTAAAGGAAGGACTTATATTTAGGTACCATCTGTTCAGGTAAAAATACTTTCAAATATAATATTTCATTATTTGCTGTAATTTAAGTAAGCAGACAGGATTACAATGTTTTCAGTTTTCTGGTCATTTACTTGAAGAGGGAAAGAGCTGATTCTTTCACCAAATAAGTACAAAAGTAAATAGGGTTTTATGTATTGTAGCTATTTGCCCTTTCTCTGAGAAAGGACAACCTTTCTATAGGTTGTCACTTTACTCTTGTTGGTATCCTTTGCTGATCAGAAGCTTTTCAGTTTGATGTGATCCCAATTGTTGGTTCTTTCTATTATTTCTTTTGCAGCTGGGGTTCTGTTCAGAAACTGCCCACATCTGTGTCTTAAAGTGCTTTTCTTATTTTGCTTTCTAGCAGATTTTTTTCTGTTCTAATGTTTAGATCTCTGATCTGTTTTGATTTTAGTTTAGAACATGGTGAGAGATCGTGGAAAGCCAGTTTTCTCAGCACCGTTTGTTTCTCTTTATTTATTAGAACCTGTTTGTAGCACGTGCCTTTTACAATCATCCTACATAATGGAACATGTATATAATACAGCTTGTTTCTTTTCTTTTCTTTTTTTTTTGAGACAGGGTCTCGCTTTGTGGTTCAGGCTGGCCCTGAGCTCAGCCTCAAACTCACATCACAGCAATCCTCCTGCCTCTGCCTCCCGAGTGCTGGGATTACAGGCGTGAGCCACCACGCAGGCACTGTGGTATGTGGTACTGGTTGCTGCTGGGCGTGAGTCTCCACACCCAGTATGGTATGTGGTTACCGGGGATCGAACCCCGGGCCCTTGCGCTTGCAAGACAGGCGCCTGAACCACTGAGCTAACTCCCTGGCCCAGCTTGTTTCTTTTCTTTATTCCCTCCCTTTCTCCTCTAGTTCCCCCTTTTCATTCTTTCTGATACTGTTACTCTTAGTTCACGTTTATGGCACAGAAAATCCATATTCTTTGAGAATACTAGGACTTTGTATATGGCATATCTTCATCCTACAAACTTCCCCATTTCTCCCCCTCACTCCTAACCCTGGAGCCCTCCTCACGTGCAAGACATTCATCCCTTTGCTTCATTCTATCCTTCCTTTATTTATTTATTTTTTTAGTTTGTACTTCCAGCACCATTTGTTAAAGAGACTATCTTTGTTCTGTTCCAATAAAAGGATCTGGCCCTTTTGGCAAAGACAAGGGAGCTGAGTGTCCTTAGAGCTGTTTCTGCATTCTCTATTCTTTTTTTTTTTTGATCCAGGAGTCTGTGTTTTTTTCTTTATATCAATACCATGCTATTTTTATCACTGTAGCTTTCTAGTATAACTTGAAATCTGGGATCTTGATGCCCCTATGCCTTGCCCTTATTGTCCAAAAATCATTATGTGTAGCCTTTGTTATTCTAGGTCTCTTCTGGTTCTGTATGAAATTTGAGGATTGTTTCCCTCAGTTGTGTGAGGAATTCTATTGGTATTTTAATCTGAATTGTCTTAAATCTGTATAGCAGTTTTGGAAATGCAGCCATTTTGACCATATTTTTCTACCTCGCCAGGAACCAGGAATATCTTTTTAACTTCTGATAACCTCTTCCGTCCCTTTTGCAGAGTACTGTAGTTTTTGTCATAGAGGACTTTCACTTCTTTGGTTAGGTTAATTCTTTTTTTTTTT